>BMAC01000642.1:241476-257797 GCA_014905375.1 Phtheirospermum japonicum | reverse complement strand
ATCTATTTTTGATACTTTACATTTTACGCATCTTTGCCGTCGCCATTGATAATTAGAGCTCATCCGTCGAACTTCGAAAAAAACACGAGTACTCAAATGTGCCCATCTCTATACATCCAGTGTATAAATCAAAGTTGTTCTTGAGTTAAATAACCTGAACCATCATAAAATTACATAAAAGTATTATCTTCTAAATTTACAAATACTAACTTAGGATTCGATTTTTTTTTTACAAATATCACCACAAATGTACAAATACTAGGGTTAGTCATAGCATTGGTGGTATAATTTGATGTGGCATGGTGTAATTAGTTAAAGAGGTATGTCCCAATTAGGGATGGCAATAAACCCAATTAAAATGGAGACCCGTCCGCCCCGCCCCAACGGGGATGGAGATTACCCTCTTTAAGTGGGGATGAGGCGGGTATTGAATTGCGAGTTTTTGCAGGATCTATTTTTGATACTTTACATTTTACGCATCTTTGCCGTCGCCATTGATAATTAGAGCTCATCCGTCGAACTTCGAAAAAAACACGAGTACTCAAATGTGCCCATCTCTATACATCCAGTGTATAAATCAAAGTTGTTCTTGAGTTAAATAACCTGAACCATCATAAAATTACATAAAAGTATTATCTTCTAAATTTACAAATACTAACTTAGGATTCGATTTTTTTTTTACAAATATCACCACAAATGTACAAATACTAGGGTTAGTCATAGCATTGGTGGTATAATTTGATGTGGCATGGTGTAATTAGTTAAAGAGGTATGTCCCAATTAGGGATGGCAATAAACCCAATTAAAATGGAGACCCGTCCGCCCCGCCCCAACGGGGATGGAGATTACCCTCTTTAAGTGGGGATGAGGCGGGTATTGAATTGCGAGTTTTTGCAGGATCTATTTTTGATACTTTACATTTTACGCATCTTTGCCGTCGCCATTGATAATTAGAGCTCATCCGTCGAACTTCGAAAAAAACACGAGTACTCAAATGTGCCCATCTCTATACATCCAGTGTATAAATACAAAGTTGTTCTTGAGTTAAATAACCTGAACCATCATAAAATTACATAAAAGTATTATCTTCTAAATTTACAAATACTAACTTAGGATTCGATTTTTTTTTTACAAATATCACCACAAATGTACAAATACTAGGGTTAGTCATAGCATTGGTGGTATAATTTGATGTGGCATGGTGTAATTAGTTAAAGAGGTATGTCCCAATTAGGGATGGCAATAAACCCAATTAAAATGGAGACCCGTCCGCCCCGCCCCAACGGGGATGGAGATTACCCTCTTTAAGTGGGGATGAGGCGGGTATTGAATTGCGAGTTTTTGCAGGTATATATATATATATATATATATATATATATATTCAAATGAGAACCACGTCCTATGTGGTAAGTAAAAACCAGGCTAAATTACATTATATATGATACTATTTATTCATGTACAATACTAATAACAAAAAGGGAATACATAACATTGTGCATGGATAAAAATACATTGATAATTATGTACGGGACAGAAAATAGCATTACATATAATATAATATTTTATGGTTTTTAGATTACACGAAAACCAATACTTTGCTTGGGAACATAGAAACCTACTATATTACGGTATACACATATTATGTAATATATCAAGGGTTCAACAAAGAAATGATAGAGCTTATCCAAATGACTAATCTACATTGTCGGTATGCTTTTGGAGGAGCACTACTACAGGACATGTCCAACGGTTCGAAACCAACGATTCACGGTTTGAACTGCCAATTTGGTTTGTCAATAAATGACAAATCGCAACCGTGTGAACCTCCGATTCACAATTTGGCCATAATTCGATTTTTTTTTTTCTTGAACTCTTTTTTGTTTTTTGGCTATGTATATTATCAGTCTTTTCAAAAAATATATGAGATTAAGTGATGAAATAGAAATAACATTTAACTAAATTAAAAAAGAAAAACAGAAATTGTCCTTGAACTATATTCAAATAATTGAAGTTAAAATCTGAAATTTTAATTACAAATAATTATATGTATGAGAAGTATACGTGATTTATGAACTTTGAAATAGGGTGAGAATGGACAATTTTCAAATACTCGAATTAAAATCTGATTGTTACTTTTAAAAATCAAAATAAATTGTATATTTAAATTATAACTTATCACCTTAAAATCAAAGTGCACATAACTTCCTCTTATCTTACTTAACTTAGAGAGACCGAGAGACATAAGTTATAACCAATTCATCGAATCATTGCTAGATCCAAGAGCGACTAATATCTCTATTGCGATCGTGAGCAATTACTTATAAGATAGTGTTTTTCTTGTGACCAAACTCAAAATATCGAGCGAGTTTGTTGTTAGAAAAATAACTTAAAAAATGGATATTTATAGGTGGGAAAAAAAATGCTGGTTCATGGTTGCAAAAAACCGGCGGTTTGAACCGCCGATTCACGGTTGCAAAAAGGCTCAAATTGGAACCGTACCACCTTATTGGCGATTATTGTTGTAATTCCACTTCGAATAATGGTCAACAATTAACTGAACCGTTGACCTCCAGTTAGAACCGACAATTTAATGAATTTTGCCAAACCGTTGAACATCTCTCGCTACTACTATTTATTTGCTTGTTAGATACTACTCTTGGGTTAAATTAGCAACTCTAATATCCTATATCAAAAAATATTCTACTCATGATCTTGCTCTAGCTTCGTCTTTATTTCTTAGCAAATAGGATTTAAGAATATCATTTCGCAATGATGGCAAAAATAGAAACTATGTATGTGCGAATGCTATCTATGTCATGCAATTAACTACTTTCATATATAATTTATACAAACAGAGTTTCGCTATTAGAAGAGTTTTACGGTTACTTGCTATTTCTTCATCACAATATTTCACATCAAAGAAGGAAATGTATATAGAAATTTTCCAATTTTCCAAACGCTGTTCAACTTTGTGGGCTCATTTGTTTTCTTGGTATTGATGATTACAATAAATGATGATGACTCTGACATATACCAACTAATCTTAATTAACCATTCAGCAAAGGAACATGCATTCAGCCAATGCAAAGGATAGCAAATAACTTCTTTTTTCTTATGATGTCTCAGCTCCTAACTTAGTCGATTAATCTGCCCCGGAAAATGACGTCAGTAGGGTGGGGCTCTAAAGGAATATTAATCCCGAGAGGCGGCTCAACTAGTCCACTGAAATACGAACAGTAAGAAATTTATATCATAAATCTGAGTTCATGATACAATATGAACTTGGGTTTGATATGTGAAATATTGATCTATGTACGTAAAACCAATATAATACGATACGAGTTGAAATTACAATATATATTAATTTTATTAGAATTACCCACACTTCATAGATTTTAGCTCATTATATTTATCGGTAATATTTTTGTTCTTATAAAAAATGGCGTTTGATGAATTCCGGTGTTAAACTAGTTGCACTATTTATTTATTAAATAGTAATATTTTTGTTCTTATAAAAAATGGCGTTTGATGGGGTACAAGCTTCTCAATTTGACTCTAAAGTAATATTATTATTATTATTATTATTATTATTATTATTATTATTATTATTATTATTATTATTATTATTATTATTATTTCATTTACAGTCGTTATATTATTTTATCAAATATCTACTTATTACTAATACAACTGTATATTCAATCATACACATTATGCTAAAATGTTATGTGCATATAAAACACAACAACTATAAAGTTTATTAAAGTTGAAGAATGGGGTAGCGCATGAACAGTGTCACTGAATCTGATGATTGTCTGGCTTATCCTACAACAAAATGATGCTTCAAATGCATGAGAAAGGCTGCTAAAAGATGAGATGTAGACTAGGCAAACCTCATCACAGTTTCCTTTCTGAAAATTGAGTATCAGTTATACGAGCATGGACTCGACTCTCAGCATGATTGATGAAGCGTCAAGAACGCGAGAGGACACCTTTCGAGCTACAAGCAAAGAAAATGCCATGCTCAGTGTTGTTGCTTTTTATTTTATGTTATTTATTATTATTTATCATAATGAACAGAATTGCAAGCCAGTTCTTATTTGGATAACGAACATCGCGTTGCTCAATTCATTCGACTTTCTTTTTTTTTTTTAGAATAATTCATTACACTTTTATAATAAGAGAGCCAAAAAAAAAAGACAAACCTTGGCACACTTCCACGCCGACGAGGATCATATTCTGTCGCTTGTCGAAGAGCCCTTGCGAAGGCCTTAAATGTTGCCTCAATAATGTGGTGAGAATTTCTCCCAGCAAGCTATTTTCATTTCAATTTCAGTATTTTGGAAATATGGACTAAAATGAATTTACATCAAGAGTAAGGTTCAAGGTTATTTTTGCCACTTAATTGGATTTTCAAATATATGGGGTGTATTTGAAGATTTTATTTGCACCCTTAGTACAAGGAGTAAAGTGAATGTATTACGCTTAGTAGTATATAAAGATTATAACATGAAAACTTTAATGGTATATTACTCCTAAACAAAAGCAAGCTCGAAGCAAGCACAATGTGACATATTTCTTCAACACCGGAGTTTAATCTAAAAAGAACTACTGTCTCCAATAAATTGTTTGCTAATGACAACCAAGACAGTCTTTAACAATACATATAAAACCTTGAGAAGAATATGTTTTACCTGTCGTATGTGTAGTGTCATTCCAGAGGTATTGACCAAAGACTGAAAGAAGTGCTCTACCAACTGAAAGCAACAAAATGTTCGAGTAGAGTCAATAGACCTAAGACTAGTGCTGTTCATAATAAAACATTGAAGCTATAGTACAAGGACAAACATTGGATTTTAGGCAAGTACAGGGCAGTTACACAGTATATAACACAAGGTAAAATTAAGTCACAACATATATTCGAATAGGAAGATAATTCAAATGGCAGGTATGAATATGAAGTACATAAAGAGGACAGAATACCTGTGTATCGTAAGTTCCAACTCTCTCTGTTGGTATGCACAAATCATAACTTAAATGCGGCCTTCCAGACAAATCCTAAGAATAGAAATTCAAAAAGAAATTATCGCAGGATCCCAATATTTCTCATAAGTGGAAAACAACATTAATGTTCTTAGTGACCAAAGCAGTTTGTCATTCCAACTAATCACACTATCAAAATTTGAACGCAATAATTCTATCTCTGTATGCAATTGGAAAGTGATTGGTAACTTTCACTCTTCAGTAAGCAAAGCATATCGTACAAAGATTGAGATTTTTTAAAGACATCATTTGGATAGGAGGATTTACAGGAAAATATTTCAAATTCATAATTATTTAAAAAACAATCGAGTGTGTTTGATACCACATCACACACTTCCCTTCTTATCTACCTTTAGTAAATATCCCAATAGATGATAGATGACTAATTTTTTTGCCCTTGCTTAATGGATAATATTAAATAATGGGCTTTTGTTATATCCATACTTTTCTATAAGAGGTCACTTTTTTTTTTGCCAGCAATGCATCATACCAAAGAAACATGAACAAGTGCTTCATCAAGAGGAGCCGAGAAGTCTCCAAATCGGTTGATTCCTTTCCTATCACCAAGTGCTTGCAACAAAGCCTGCATTAAAAATCATTTTTAGTACTATTCAATTCCAGACTAACCACAAAAAATTGCAGGTAATTCAAAACAGGCCCACTTTGAACATCAAACCTTGAAAAGCACATCTGAACATAATAAATTGGAAATAAATAAACCTGTATTATGAAAGTGACAGATTAATGTTCAACAATCGAAGTGGTGCAAACTAGATATGAGATTTTGAGAGTTAGAACAAACAACACGTCAAAGCAACAGATAAAAAAAGAATGTAAGTCTGAATTTTTTTCAGGTCATATTACATAATCAAAACATTCTCGATCCTGGGAAACTTACTGTTCCAATTGCTAGAGCAACATCTTCATTTGTGTGATGATCATCAATATGGATATCCCCAGTGGCCTTCACATGTACGTCAAATAATCCATGTGAAGCAAGTTGCTGTAACAAACAAGAAAAAAAGTCGACATTTAGAATTCTAGCAAATCTAGATTAACATATAACAAAAATACATCGCAACAGTTATAGCGGATAGCCCATTTATGTTGGATAGCCCCCCAAAAGTACAATCTTTTAAGGAACAAATGAAAAAAAGACAACCAACTCCTATATCAGTTTAGCACAAAAGAATCCACAGTTGAACAATACTGATAAGTTTAACGTATTACTATATTTTATGACTGAACTAACAATGACCACATTAAAAATTCACCCCCCAACTTCCCTCAAATAGCATTTGAACTTATAGGTACTACGAAACAGTTTGACAATAAAAAATTCTCTGAATAATTCAGCATTTCGAAGACTCTACATCACTAATCGTAAATCATCAAAAACAATGCAATGTAAACAAATAAATGAAAAACTAACATCTAACATGTGATCAAGAAAAGGAATCCCTGTATTATTCTCGGCGATGGCGTCACCATCCAGATTAATCTTCACATCCACATTCGTCTCTTTCGTAACCCTCTTCACCTCTCCAGTTCTTCTGCCTGCAATTCCCGGCAATTATCACAAACAAAGCAAAATAGCACAGGGATTTAAAAAGAAAAAAAGTTAACAACTAACATACTCTGACTTGTTGTCCATGGTGAACCGTTGTCGATGACTGCACGAGGAACTGTGGACTCCATTGGAGAGGCTGAGAGGGGTGTGGTCCGTGTGGAGAAGAGTTGTACCTTGCGCTGGTGAAGGTGTACGGGGAGGAGAACGCGCTGCGAGTGAGTTGGTGATTTACAAAGACACGATTGAGCTAAAACGGAGCGGTTGACTGAACGCTGAGGAATTGAGAGGTCCATACGTCGAGGGACCTTAGTTGACGAATGGCGCAAAGCGACGGCGATTGGTGGTGTTTGGCCGGGAGAGGAATGGGTATTTTTTTTATTTTTTATTTTACTGTTATTAGAAAAAGAAGGTACTAATTAGAGAAATCGCTTTTTCATACTTAATTACATCGGTATTGTTTGATTTACACTCCCGTTTTTAATTAAATGTCTTTTTAGAATTTATATCTAAGTAACACGTAAATTTAACTAATACATTCTTAATCAATTAATAATATTTTTAATTAAATTCTCTTACCTCTTTATTAATAATTATTTAATTACATAAAAATAATTTAATGAGTAGGGATAAAGTAGAGAAAAATGAATAAGGATTTCTAAAACGACAATTAATTTGAAACAAAATTTAACTTCTAAAACGACACTTAATATAAATCGGAGAGAGTATTTCATATTGAGTTATTTGGTATAATATCACTAGAACCATATTATCGGAAAATATATAATAAACTGGTGCTCTTTTATCATATCACTTTGAAAGAGTATGGTTGCAGTTTTTTTGTATTATATCACTAGATCCGGTTCTCTGACCCTCTAGTTCGATTGTGAGCATCGGCGTGAATCAGGATATGTTCGTGCTCTGATCAAATGCTTTTTGTTTCAATTTGTTTTCACTCCTTTTTTTTTTTGGCAGATTTATTAGTTTGCGGGTTTGTAATTTGATGCTCAATTTTTTTAACTACAATGGAAAGAATTACAATTGATCTAGATGTATTTGTTAATTTGTGCGGGATACATGTTTATAAGTGGATGCTTAGCTATTTTATGTTTCAACAATGGTGTTGTTTTATATTTAAGTTCATGTTTTATATTATGTGTTTTGATGCTTTTTACGTTAATTGGCTTTTATTTTTGCTATATTCATTTCCTGACCACTGTTGTTAATTGGAGTTGAGAGTTTTTGTTGTGTAGCTTTTCAATTTCTTATATGTAAATCGGCGACCTTGCGCTTAAAGCGCAAGCACATTCGTTGTGATTAGACGCGGGTGCGAAAATTGATCTAGATGTATTGTGATGCTTTTTTTTTTTTTTTTTTTTTTTTTTTACATATTGATAGTGCTTTTTTATTTGCTCTACATTTTCAATTTTGGCATTTTTTTTTTTACAAAATGCCTATGTTTTTTTACAAATTAATGGTGCTTTTTTGTATTGCAGGTGCAGCGTTGAATATTTCAGGCTGGGGGTGTCAAATTTTAAGTTATTAGATGTATTATATGAGGTATTAAGAGGTTTTTGTGTTATACTAAGATGTTTCGGGTTGGGGGCATCGATTCTTATGGGCTTAGTGTTGTCAATCCATGGCTAAATTGCTTTCTTAAGTTTTTAGATGTGATATATGAGTTGTTAAGAGGTTTTTGCGCTATCTTATTGATCTGTATTGATGCTTATTAATAGGTTTTTGTGTTGTCTTATCGTTATATTAGATTAAGTATTAATTATTCTATTTTATAATCTTAAACAATTTTAAAATGCTGCTGTTTTAATTGTGGAAGTGCTTGCTAAGTGTGTTGCCACTACTTTAGGTTATTTGTGTTTAATGATGCTGTTTTTTCATGATTACCCATTAGAATTGAGTTTTATGGTCAGAATTGGATATTGGCCGTGAAGTTTGAGTTCTTGATTTTCAAGTTGTGAATTGTTTCTTTTCCAGGATTTTGATAATTTAGTAGCAGCAATGTCAGATGATAGCAATAGTGTTCTTATTGTCATATCACCAGGATTGTCAGAGTGTTATGTCCGGTCTTGAGAACTGAGTGTTAATCCGTTTGAGAGTCAGATTTTTAAGTCGTTGGATTATTTCATTCAGTTATATAAGAATTATGCAGCCACAATTGATATGGATGCCAGCGTGCGTCGTTGAAGGTTTGAGGCTTGGGGGTGTTGATTTTTATAAGTCGTCAGAGAATGTCATTCACTTCTAGACGAGTTATGCAGCCACAATTAGAGCACTATTGATGTAATAAATTAGCACTTAGTTATTTTCATGTGAAAGCATATCATTATTTCCATAAACTTAGTTACTAAAAAACATTGCTAGTACTTGTATAATATTCTTATACTTAGTTTTTTTTTTTAATTGGCATTGTATTTTTAGTGTCGTGATTAATACATTACTGTAATGAATTCATTTGAGATGGTGTATTTTTTTTCCAAGTTTTCCCCCTTTTGTAATATACAACGATGCTTTTATAATGTAGTAGCAAGTGCTTTTTAATTATAAAGTTGTGCTTTTGTAATATACTAGTGAGTGCTTCTCTTTCTCTCTCTCTCTTTTTTTTTTTTTGCAAGTGGTGCTTTTATAATAACTAACTAAAATTTAAATTAAAACAAACTGAACTTAAATACCTGGTGACTTAAATTAAAAACAAACTAAAGCTTAATCTAAAAAAATGACAACTTACTTACAAAAAAGAAAGTGCTTTTATAATATACAAACAAGTAATTTTTTATTTAAAGTTGTGCTTTATAAGATATTAGCAAGTGCTTTGGAAACTAAATTAAAAAAAACAAACTAAAATCTAAATTACAAAAAAAAAAAGAAATAATGATTAATAAACTTAAATTAATGGATCTAATAAATGCATAATGTGTGAAAGACTCTCATGCCCCCTTTGTCAAAAACTAATCAAATATTATAATAAATCTTACTTTTCAATCTCATATATGATTAGGTTCAAATGAGAACCATGTCCATATATGTGAACCTAGGGTTAATTATGGATCTTAGATCTAACTAGATGGATGGATCAGATTTTTTTTTATGTATTTCCTTATTTAATTAAATGCATTAGGATTGTATAATAAAAACACTATTGGTGTATATAACTGAATTATTAATAAAGTACTGTGATTGTATAATAAAAGCACTGCTAATATATAATAAAAGCTAGTTCGTAGGTTCGCATATAAAGATATGGTTCTCATTTGAACCCAACATATATATATATATATATATATATATATATATATAACAGAAATGATCCCCTCCCCCTAGTGGGGAGGGGAAAAAGTTCCCACTGCTGATTTGGCATGCCAAATCATCAGTCAACCATTCAAAATTTTAGGAAGATTTTTCTTTTTTTTTTTCTTTTCCCAAGCCCGCCCCACCCCACCCCACCCCACCCTTACTCCATACTCCACCCCACCATACGCCACCTCACCCCACCCCACCATACGCCACCCCACCATAGATTAATTGCTCCCAAGGCAAAAAGGCATCCCGCATTCATCAAGCTCTCCAGGCGGCTACAATAAATAATTCCCAAGACCCACCCCACCCCACCATAGATTAATTAGTCCCACGATTACATTACACTGTAATCTGGAGAACAATAAAGGGGATCTCCATACGCCAAAAGCTCATCCCGCAAAAAGCATCCGCATTCATCATTCGGCTCTCTCTCCGACTTCAGGTGTGTAATTCTTTTTTTTTTCCCTCTATTGTTGAACTAATTAATCATGTAATTTCTTCATTATTCAAGTAGTTCGATAAATTATTATTTTATTTTTTTTGAGAATGCAGACTAGGCGGTAGTGTGTTCAAATTCAACGAGGAGGACGAAGTTAAGAAGGCGGCCAAGAAAGCCCAAGCGAGGGAGTATGGGTTCGAGGAGGATAAATCTTATTTTGATGATGAAGATGACGGGATTAGGAAAGCCGGCGGCGATATTTCTCAGCAGGCGGCTATGGCTCAAGCCACCGATGCCGCTGTTTCCAAAGCAGGCCCGTCTTCAATTTCGGCTACCCAGATCATTTCGAACGGTAAGGGGTTGCATGTTTCTTTGCCGAATGTTCTTAATTTGACGATTCCGGGCGTGGTGCCGGTGGTTGGCGGCTCTGTGGTTGGGCTATCAGCTGGCACCGGCGATGGGGCAGCTAGGGCGGCGACCCTGGCGGGGCACTAACCTCCAGCATAACTTGGCGAAGATTCAGGCTGATGCGATACCCAAGCAATATGAAGCTGAGTTGGAGATAAACGATTTTCCGCATAATGCTCGATGGAAGGTGACGCACAAGGAGAGGCTGGGCCCGATTTTGGATTCGAAATGGACGGCCTTCACGACGTGGGGGCAGTATTACCCACCTGGCAGGATTGAGGGATCGGGGAAAGGGAGCTTTACTTGTTCATCGAGGGCCCCACGGAGAAGTATATGAAGAGGGCTTCTAACAGAATACTTTCCAGAAACCCACTCCAAAGATCCAAATGCAGCACTTGTAGTTGTAGGCATATCCCCTTTTATCGCCTTAAACGTCACATTATAACTCAATTCTTCTCCCATTTTCCAAAATTCTAGAACTTTAGGTTGGACAGTAATAGAAACCCCTTTTGGCTCAATGACTTTCACAGAATAAGTGCTCACAGCAATCCCAACATTTGTTACTGTTTTGTTGTAAGTAGTTCCCTTGAACTTTGTGCTGAAAATGACCGAAAAAGAAGGGTAGTTTAAGGCCCCTGGCTGAAAATGAGAAGCAACTGGGCAAGTTATATTCTTGCCAGCAAAAAGTGTCACCTGTGAGGATTTGTAATTTAAGATACACAAGTAGTGAAGATAATCTTGTGTCTAGATGTTGTAAATCAGGCCCGGATCAGAAGCCCTCTCCGGATCAACGTGGCCCGACCCGTAGTCGAAAGGGGTCGCAGATTCTGAGTCGTTGAGAGCCTGGCCGATACTCTGTTGTCTAAGATAAAATCTTTTTTTTTTTTAGTTTCTGACATAGTAATATGAGAGTTTGATTAACCATTTGGGTTTTTTTTCTTTCTTTTATATTGTCTGGGTTTAAATCTTTTTAGTTTCTGACATAGTAATATGAGAGTTTGAGGAACCATTTGTTTTTTTTTTCTTTTACATTGTCTGGGCTTGTGATATATTTATTCATGCTGTTGTGAGATTATATCTTCAGAAAGCTACATGACACAAAAAAAATTTAATCCAAGTTATCATACTGTTATCTTACAAAAAATAATAAGAATCACGCGTTTGGTTAATCGAAGCATAAATCAGAAAAGGAATTTAATCCAAGTTACCATACTGTCGCAAAAGGAATTTCTTTGAAAAGATATTCCAAAAGTTGCAATAGGACAGACTGGACAGTATGCTTCTGTTCAAGTTTAATTATATTAAATCCAAATCTTTACTCAATTGAAGATCGATAAATATTCAAACAAGTTTACAGGAAGGTGAAAAAAACACAAGCATTCAGTATTGGCTGAGTTGACAAGTTCCTCAGCAGGAAAACAACAGCGAAAGCTACTTCTCAGGCAAATAAAACATTCTTTCAACATCAAGAAAACAAATTGAAAGGGACATGTTAATGCAAAGACATCACTAACACACTAACATCAACTTTTTTGTTTTTTACTTGAACACTAAAAATTCAATCAATGTAGAATTATTCCTTCAAAACGCGAAAGCCGTTTACATTTATGCAGGAAAAAAAGCAAGTAAAATGAAGATTCTTAACACCACCTTAGACCGATCCTTCAGAGGTAAACTAAAAATTAACCTCAATTCGCTCAATTATGCAACGGACTAATGGAAGCACAAAAAAATGCTAACAATAAAATTCCTCGATAAATTAATATCAACGTTCCAAATAACTCCATTTAAAAAAAAAAAACTTAGAACCAAACTAACATTAAATATCCATTAGTCCGACAATACTCAAAATTTGCCAACAATACTCCATAAGATATATGATCTAAGAACCACCAACATAAAATCCATATGTTCGTTTGTACATGAAATAAGTAGGCATCAAAGTTATGATATATACGAATTAGAATTTGTAAGAAATGATAAATAAAGAGACTATAAACATATGAAGGCATCAACACCACAAAATTGAATGATGACCTGACTTGTGTTCTTCATATTAATCCCCTGAAAAATAAAAAAGACTTATTTAAACGCTATAATAGGAAAAAATAAAAACTAAAAAAGCAAACTTAGTGCATATTTTGAATCATACAAGTTCATACCTTCATCAACCTCATCATCATCAACCTCATTATCATCAACCTCGTTATCATCAATCTCATCATCATCAGCCTCATTATCTGTGTCTGTCACTTGGGATTGTGAAATCTTCAGTTGTGGACACGTTCTCCTATTATGACCAACACCATTACAAACCTTGCACTGCCTCCGCTGTTTTGAAATTGCCGTTTCTTTTGATGTTTTTAACCGCTTTCCACTTCCCTTGGCTTTTACTATTCTTGGTTCAAGAACAATTGGGGTACTACTCARGCTCTTTCCTCTAATATTGCTAATGTCCACTGACGGGCCAATGTCTAACTCATTGATTATGCGTAGCAATCTACCAATCTCTTTGTCCAAACATATACTTCTTTCTTCAGTCAAAACAGCATCATCAATCAACATTGATGTCTTTTGTGATAAAATTAATTTCCAAACCATCATCGATCTCCCCGTCACCTCAACGCTCGATTCACCTACGGAGTAAATTGACCGAGCCATGGCCTTTTTGGTCCATCGTTTTAGAATATACTTCTCTGGKAACACCATCAATTGTTTCTTCTTGATCAAAAATGCAAGAATGTGTCTACATGGCCACCCGTAAAATTCAAACATTCCACAACTACACTCCAATATGTCCTCTTATGGATGGTACTTGATGGTTCGATGGTTGCCGATTACTGTTGATGAACCTCCTTCATATTGAACAACCGAGTACATTTTTAAATATCACATGATGATACCTTTTGGCAATAATAAATAAAACTCCTTTGAAACTCATCTTGAAATTTTAAGAATGCGTACTTCGTGTACGCCTTCGCCGCTTGCTCCTCCATAGAGTGTATTGTCGCAAGTCTAGGGTGTTCAGTCAGGTCTGCGTGATTTGCAATTAATTCTTCATGGCGTTGGTGTCTTAAAGCTCTATTAAATGAAGCAACAAAACGAACTAAAGTGTATTTTTTATTGACGTACTTCTTGATAAACGAGTGCCCAGACTCCAATCTCTGACTGCTCGACATTCCAGCACTAAAAAAACACTTCACATAAGCTGGCACCCATCGAGTTCTTATTTCGTACATTGAACATAACCAGTCATTGCAATACAACTCAGAGTTGGACATCACCTCGGTCCAACTGTTTTCAAATTGTTCCACGGTCTCAGAATATCTGATAATGTTCACTAACTTGTGGTACTCCTCGTTGAACTTTATCGCATTAATTTTTTCTGAAAACATATTAAGAATGTGCCACAAACAATATCGATGCACTGCACATGGAAAGACTACTGCAATTGCTTTTGAGATAGCAGCATCTTGATCAGTAATAATCACTCTTGGTGGTGCAACTCCATTAGGCATCACTTCTAAAAACTTGGAAAAAAACCAAACAAACGAGTCTATCGTCTCATCGCTCAATAACCCACAAGCAAATATTGTCGTTTGACCATGATTATTAACACCAACAAAAGGCGCAAAAATCATACTATATTTGTTTGTGTTGTAAGTTGTATCAAACACAACAACCTCACCAAATGACGCATATGACCGCCTACACTGAGAATCGGCCCAAATGCATCGTAATAGCTTCCCATCATCATCAGTTTCATAATCAAAGTAAATGTCTGGATTAATCTCTTTTGCAGCCAAGAATTGATCTATTAACATGTCTGCATCGTGTCCAGCCAACTCTTTGCGTAGATCTTTCTCATAATTTCTAAGGTCCCTCTCCGTACAACCAATTGCTTCAGGACCCCCTGAATCAATCTCCATGAGCCTCACTTGTTGACATGTAGGAGTATTTGCCTCTGTAAGTTGTTGTATGAGAGCCTTCTTTGCCTTTGAAACTTTCCTATGCGATCTTAGCTAATGGACTCTCCTCGGAGTTGTCAAAACATGATTATGCTTCTCCTCAAAACCACTTATGATCCACCCATGTCCGGTTTGTTGCTTAACAACTTGTAAGAGTGCCTCACAACCAACCCTTGTTTCACCTCGTTTGCGAGTGCAATAACGCGGCTCAAGATCTTTGTACTTTTGTTGCCAGCTGTAATCTGTTTTTCCTTCTTTTGAACAACAAAATTCTTTCCAGTACACTTCATTTGTTTCTTTATTTTTCTTGCTATTGTTTTTGCGTACGCTAAATCCAATCTCTCGTGCATACCGGTTATAGAATTTGTAAGCTTCTTCATGCGACTCAAACTCTTGTCCAATTTTTGGTATCAAGGTATCGCCAACTTGTGGCACAAAGTCCTTTTCAACTTCCTCATATTCCATACCTGTAAACCAAAATCAATATCAGTTTTGTAATACCAAAATCTAATTTACATCATCATCATCATTATTATTATTATTATTATTATTATTATTATTATTACTACTACTATTATTATTATTATTATTATTATTATTATTATTATTATTATTATTATTTATTTTTGTAATAATATGATGTCCATATTATAGAATCATGATTTTAGGATCATTGATTTTGTAGTTCAAATGATTCCACTCTTTATGTTGATCAGAACTCGAACTTTTGTAGTTCAGATATTTTCACCTTTTTTTTATATTGTGTTAACAATTAAAACTTCTATTTTTATTTATCTAACAAATTGAAATATCAGATAAAATATGGTAAATAAGCAATTATAATGGACGATTTTAGTGGAAAAAACAAGGCAGRTGTGAGAGTTGGTCRATGYTTTTTGAATATTCAATTAGCCTGRTTTTTAGTATTCGAATGCAGCCCTATCCTATGTGAACCACAAATATGAATTAAACCTTGCTAGACTATAAAATTAATGATTATCTAYTTACGATTCCCTTTAATAAGTAACCAAATAAAATATTTTACAAGTACAATCACATGACTAGTAAATAATTTTCTTATTCGTATTATGCAGACCGAGGCACAGTATAAAATTAATTAGTTCAACAATAGAGGCAAAAAAAAAAATTTACACACCTGTAGCCGCCTGGAGAGCTTGATTGAATCGGGATACCTTTTTGGTTTCCAAGGTGTGTATATATTGGGCTTTTGGCTTCAGCTGAAATGAAAAATAATGGTCTATGCTTCTCCTCTTACAGAACTCATCATTGACGAGAGATAAAATACCAACTATCTCACTAAACTCACTCTGCATTAAATCAAATTAACGCAGTATTGGGCGACAATACGGGTGGGAACATAGTACAGTGGTGGTAACATAGCACAGGGGTGGTAATTTAGGTTGAAGAAGATGAATTTTGTTTTCGGTGTATAAAGTTAAAAGGCTAATTTTGGTATTTTTATGAAAAAAAAAATTAATTGGGGTAAACTAATAAATTTTTGGGGTGCGTATATCCGCACCCTTTTTCAAAATCAGCTAATTATAATAGTTTGATGAAAGTCGA
>BMAC01000642.1:224193-235053 GCA_014905375.1 Phtheirospermum japonicum | reverse complement strand
TACAAAAATTGAAATTTACGAAAACCACCCTTGAGGTTTGGTTCCGTCTTCATTTTGGCCCATTCATAAGTTGAATTTCACAATAACATCCCCCGACTTTCAAAATATCACAAATAGCCTCAATTACTAATTTGGCTATTTGTAATATTTTGATAAATTGAGGGATATAAACTTAATATGCAAGACGAAAGGTTAGGGTCATTTGTAATATATATAAATGTTGAGGGATGTAAATGTAAAATTATTTAATGACGTCATCAGTTTCTGTGAGCTCCACTGATAGAAGATGCAAAATGTAAGGCAGGTGTAACCTCTAGGATGGTTTTTGTATATTTTGAAATTTGCTGTTCTTTTCTTTTTTTTCCCCCTTTTTTGGTAATTTGGCACCAAACCTCGAATATAGTTTTTGTAATTACCCCCCCACCCCACCCCCCACCCCACCCCCCCAAGTTTTCCACCTCAGTCTTGATTGCAGCTGTATTATCTGATTCAGAAATAGACATCGAAAGTATGGTTGTGGCTGGAGAACCAGAATCCTTAGCATTAATTTCATCGCTACTTGACTGTCTTTCGGCCTTTTCGACTAAAACAGGCGATTGAGGTTGACTGTTCATTGATTCAGGGACTTTAACACCTGCCATTGGACGTTTAAGGTCAAATCACAAGGCAAGATACATTGTGTKGACAAATACAAAAGGAAAATAAACTATGTGGTCAGAAAATGATCCAATTCCTTTTTTATTGGATAATTACAAAAACTATATTCGAGGTTTGGCYCCAAATTACCAAAAAAAGGGAAAAAAAAAGAAAAAGAAACAGCAAATTTCAAAATATACAAAAACCATCCTAGAGGTTACACCTGCCTTACATTTTGCATCTTCTATCAGTGGAGCTAACAGAAACTGATGACTTCATTAAATAATTTTACATTTACATCCCTCAACATTTATATATATTACAAATGACCCTAACCTTTCGTCTTGCATATTAAGTTTATATCCCTCAATTTATCAAAATATTACAAATAGCCAAATTAGTAATTGAGGCTATTTGTGATATTTTGAAAGTCGGGGGATGTAATTGTGAAATATTTGATGACATCAGCAAATTTCGTCTGGTAAACTTCTGAATGGGCCAAAATGAAGACGGAACCAAACCTCAAGGGTGGTTTTCGTAAATTTCAATTTTTTGTAATTACTCCAAACCTTAGGGATAATTTTTGTAATTATCCCTTAACTTCATTATCGCATGCATTATTTAAGAGTTACCCTTCACAGGACGATCTAGTGATCGATGCTCCAAGTCAGAGCTGCTGTTGTTTTCAGACGGGGTAGGTGAGCAATTCAAGTTACCGGAAGATTCTTTTTGCTGGTTTTCCACCTCAGTCTTGATTGCAGCTGTATTATCTGATTCAGAAATAGACATCGAAAGTATGGTTGTGGCTGGAGAACCAGAATCCTTAGCATTAATTTCATCGCTACTTGACTGTCTTTCGGCCTTTTCGACTAAAACAGGCGATTGAGGTTGACTGTTCATTGATTCAGGGACTTTAACACCTGCCATTGGACGTTTAAGGTCAAATCACAAGGCAAGATACATTGTGTAGACAAATACAAAAGGAAAATAAACTATGTGGTCAGAAAATGATCCAATTCCTTTTTTATTGGATAATTACAAAAACTATATTCGAGGTTTGGCGCCAAATTACCAAAAAAAGGGAAAAAAAAGAAACAGCAAATTTCAAAATATACAAAAACCATCCTAGAGGTTACACCTGCCTTACATTTTGCATCTTCTATCAGTGGAGCTAACAGAAACTGATGACTTCATTAAATAATTTTACATTTACATCCCTCAACATTTATATATATTACAAATGACCCWAACCTWTCGTCTTGCATATTAAGTTTATATCCCTCAATTTATCAAAATATTACAAATAGCCAAATTAGTAATTGAGGRTATTTGTGATATTTTGAAAGTCGGGGGATGTTATTGTGAAATTCAACTTATGAATGGGCCAAAATGAAGACGGAACCAAACCTCAAGGGTGGTTTTCGTAAATTTCAATTTTTTGTAGGGATCATTTTTGTAATTATCCCTTAACTTCATTATCGCATGCATTATTCACAAGAGTTACCCTTCACAGGACGATCTAGTGATCGATGCTCCAAGTCAGAGCTGCTGTTGTTTTCAGACGGGGTAGGTGAGCAATTCAAGTTACCGGAAGATTCTTTTTGCTGGTTTTCCACCTCAGTCTTGATTGCAGCTGTATTATCTGATTCAGAAATAGACATCGAAAGTATGGTTGTGGCTGGAGAACCAGAATCCTTAGCATGAATTTCATCGCTACTTGACTGTCTTTTGGCCTTTTCGACTAAAACAGGCGATTGAGGTTGACTGTTAATTGATTCAGGGACTTTAACACCTGCCATTTTAAATTTAAGGTCAAATCACGAGGCAAGATACATTGTGTAGACAATAGAAAAGGAAAATAAACTATGTGGTCAGAAAATGATCCAATTCCTTTTTTATTGCATAATTACAAAAATTACCCTTGAGGTTTGGCCAAATTACCAAAAACAAAAACTAAAAATTACAAAAACCATCCCTTGAGGTAGCACTTCCTCAAATACTATTACAATTACATCCCTCAACTTTTCTAAGTATTGAAAATAATCCCAACTTCCCATAGTGCATTTTACATTTAAATCCCTCGAGCTTTTCTAAATACTACAAATAGTCAGTTGAACAGTTGGGTCTATTTGTGTTATTTTGAAAGTTAAGAGGGATGTGAATGTAAAACAATTGATGATGTCAGCAACTAACGATTGGGCCAAAATGAAGACACAACCAAACCTTAAAGGTGGTTTTAGTAATTTTCAAAAATTATTATATTTTTTTGTAAATACTCCAAACCTTGAGGTGATTTTTGTAATTATCCCTTTTCATTTAATAGCTGAATATAGAAGTGAGATCAACCAACATTTATCGAATTTGAAAAAGGGTCAGAAAAAGGATAATTAATTACACAGAAAAGAAAATGTTTACCATCAGAATATTCTTGCTTCAGTAACGGCTTCTGCAGCATATCTGTTCCTGGAAAGACCACCATATTCATGGACTTTATTTCTTTCTTGTGAACACTCTTGAGTTTGTGGAAACCAAAAACTGTAGTCCATGTGTTCACATGCTCTGATATGGTGGGAATAACTAATTGTCCAACCTTGAGAGAACTAAGTTCCTGAAATCACAAGCAAAAACTCATGAGTCCAGCAGTCAAAAGTTCGTGCCAAGCAAACAATCCAATCCCGGGTTATTTTTAGCAGCTCATAACAGCATCAAACAAAAAAGCACTAACTTATGCATGCCAACAACTGGAGAATATATTGGCTATTATAATGTTCTTACAGTTTCGATTGCAGATAAAAGGCGTCGGCACATTCCTTGTCGCCTATAGATATCACGAGTAGCAATAAATGGCATCTCGGCCAGACTGTCTCCATGGAGCCTAACAAGGAAATGAGAAATCCAAATGATCAGACTGCTTTACCTTGTTGGTCAATACAATTAAAGAACTGACTCACCCATTAATAATCAAATGACAGTGGTATTACTTGATGGAAATTAAAAAACAAGTAAAGCTCAAAAGGATAAACAATCCATCATTACATTCATAATAAAATATCTCAAGGCAGACAAGGAAAAATGGTTCAGCAGAGATGAAATTTAAAAATAATAATAACAACAAATAAATCGTAATGAGTATCTGGTTTTTTGGATGGTTTAAATGCGGAGTTTTTCAAGGAGAATGAATGGACACAGATCATACATCAGACGAAACTAAGAATATGTTTTTTTTACTCATTTACCAGCATCACGTTGGTACTAAAGTCGCATCACAGTTTACTGTTGTCCAAAAGAAAGTGTCCCAAATTCCACACTATGACAACAATGAGACGCTCAGCAGGTTTTGAATTTAAATTACCCAAAGTCTATTTGGAGCAAGCACATTAGATCAATTAGTAGAAGTGTCCGAGTATCGGGTTGTTTAAACCCCAGCTACATGTTTCTAGTCTTGGTTGAAAATACTAAATCTCATAGGGAAAGTGTCACTACATATCATATTGGTGTGCTTTTGTGCCTTTGTGTTGCTAGGTAATAAAACCATTTTTTCCCATTCACTCTACTTTTTCATAGAATATGGCTTTATATAAGCAAAACAATGATGCCTTCTGGTCTGCATGAAACGGGCAGCAGACAGTGCAATGGATGATAAGCTCACGTGATAGTCTCGATACTCAACTAAATCAATGTTTGGTGCAAGAAATAAATAACTGGATGCACATGAGTTTGTAAATAAATGGATGTTGTTCCTCTTAAGATGATGGTTAACAAAGTCGCTAGGTGCAAACTTCTTCTTTTTTTAATTTTTTTGGTCACTGTTCTATATCTTTAGATTTAGAACTTGGCCTTGGATAATGATAGCTCCCTAGAGTGGTTGTACATCTTGTTATGTTTTTGAAACTTCTTATCTGAGTTGGTGAAATTTGAAAGTACCACAAACTCAAGGATAAAAAAACCCTCCATTTTTATTAGGATACTAAAAGATTCAAGTTAGAAGGTGGGCATTAATCAGGTAGCTCATTCACCAGCTACAGAATATCGACCAAATAATTAATTCTCAAGTCACGGTAATTAACAGTAGCTGGTGGAAATAGGTAAGGAATGGACAGGTCATATCAGCACCATTCAAAAAGAGTTTCTTATAGTGTGATAGAGTCCATGTAGATGCATCAAAAGATTATGTGTAACAGTATTAATGATTACAAGCCCAGGGTGTGTTTCTATGATTACTAACACAAATATTGACAATGTCACCATGAATTATTTAGTGTATCATTACCTTATAGACGCCGCAGATACTATTTCATCCCCCCGCTCCAAAATTGCCGTATAAAATCCTCGATAATTCAGCCGGTTAAAATTTGATCTGCAAAATAAAGACAATTATTTTAGGCTTATTTTTCAATAACAAAAAGAAACCATATTAAACTTGATATATGCATGGAAATGGTGATTCTAAGAAATCAGATCCCTTTCCCTTAACTAAATTTAAGATCTCTTTAATATGATAAAAAGCCAAAAGTAGACTGAAATTAAGCAAGAAGCTCACAATAAGAGCTAAGCCTATTGGTTTACTGAATCAGAGAATATTATCCACAACTAGCAATTGCATTAGAAGCTATGGGCACGTGTGGAATTGTTTCCAAACCCACTTTCCTATTTTCGAACTATTCATAAAACTAGAATCATGTCTGTCTATAATTTTCTCATTCGAAATCATCATTCTCAATTTTGATTTTTCACATTAAAACACTCAATCTATCAATCACATCCACCACTACCACCAAAATCTACTTAAATATTACGATAAATATATCTATCTAATATGATCCACCATCAATAATCTTACAAATATTATATTATATATTCAAATTAAAATATTGAAAGTGGACCCCTCCACTATCTACTTTCAAATTATCATATGCATAAAAAAACTAATTCAAAATTACTCATCCGAACTTAATCTCAATTTTCACACAAAATACAATAATTTCTCAAAATTCATTCCCAACACAAAAAATTGGAAAGAAAACAATTCATACATGAAATATGAATCACCTCAAAGGATCGGAATACATGCACAATCCGGATAAACACCAGAACTTAAGAGTTGTAAGATATAATCATAAGAACTATAAGAAACAGAAAGGAGTCTGAAGATACTAAATCATGTATATATTTTTCTTTAGCATGGTCAAGTACATCTTACCCGCAGTTGTAGACAACATTATGAATCAAATTTATCCCACTCTTCCTGTCAACAATGGGCAAAAAACACTCATCCATGATGGTTAACGCAACAGCTAGCTTAGAGTTGCATTCCACTCTTTGAGGAAATCCACGGTGAGAGGCATCAGAAACATCTTTTCGTTGAATAAGAGACCATGAAAATCCTGCTTCCAAATCATGTTTGACCCCAAGAATTTTCTGTAAATGATCATAGAGCTGCAAAACCAAAAGAACGCGATGAAAGTTTATTCCGGAGCAGGAAACCACTCACATATTTCTGATTAATCAAAATCCAATCATCGTTACTACTTTCATACCACATCAATTTGCATCATTACATTTTTATCTCATATCTAATCACATTCTTAAAATTCATCCTTTCTTTTCATCACTATTCTCTAACAAAACAAGAAATCTCAAGATGAAATTAAATACAATCGCAACCTAAGGATTTGAAATCCGTAACATCCAAACCTGAAAACTCTCCCATTCAAATAGAGCCTCAATGCAATTCATCATATCGATAGGCAGCACACAAGGTTGTAGCAAATTTAGCTCATAACCTAAAATCTTGTAGAAGTAACTCATTCTACCAAAACTCAAATTCCAGAAGAACCATTACTTCAAGAATTATTAGGCTGACTTCTAAAATCAATACTAATGATACAACAGTTAGGATGACTAATTTATCTTTCCACTTGAGTCACACAACAAAATGCTGCATCTCACAGAATGTCAACATGCACAAAGGCCTTCATTACACTATATCTTACTTGATTATTTGGACCCAAGGCTTTCAGAATGATGCAGTAACATTAATATAATACCAATGCATTATGGACTAGCTAGTGATAAGGAGACCTAAGTCAATACCTGTTGGCACTTCAGTCCACAGAAAGATGCACCATTTGAAGTCGTAGGTAGAGCATTCTCCCTTTCACTGCATGATCCGTGATCTATAAAAAAAATGTCGAAAGAAAGATTTCAGCATAATTATATTGAAAACATATATTGTTTCTGAGAGACAGTGAGACAGAGAGAAAACGAGGCAAAGCACACACACAAACACACTTGGAGTATAACTCCAACCCCGTAAAAACTATTACATTTTTTCTCGCAGAAGCTGCATCTGTTAAGTTCATTGCTAGTGCTATTATTTTCTTCAGCAATATTTCCACTGCCCTGTCCACAAAATTTGCATGTACAATTCGGACAGTGCCAATCACCTAAAGGAAGCGCCTGCGATAAGAGAAAGTTTATAATAACCCTAACAATCAAGGAACATAAACAGCATACGTGCATTTAATACGAAAAACAGCTATCATTAAGCATGCATACTCAAGAGCCACAAATGTTTGAAGTAGACTTAAGCTTTTGTCCTAAGAATAGCAGCCGTATCAGCTATAAACGTTCTGATACATTCCAAAAGACAAGTATCAAATCGCAAGGAAAGCGAAGCAATGATCAAAATTGCAGCGATATTATTCTTGACTAATACTTTCCATTATTTGCTATATTTATTCCTTACTATTTCTTTTTAGTTTTTTTGGCAAGAACTTTTGTTTAGTACGTAATTATTTTCCTTGATTCACAAGACTTGTAATTCCCTATAAAGGGGAAATTATATTTCAATAATGGAAACAGAAAATTAAATCCCACAGTGGGAGTCAGGGAGATAAAAGTCTAAAACAAACCCTACATTCTTTAGTTCTTTCTTTTTCATGATTCTTTGTTCTTTTTTTGTGTGCTGCCTGTGATTCTTTCGAACCCGTATCACATTCAAGTCATAAAAATCTGAAAACATGCAGTTTAAATACACAAACACAAAAACCAGAGAGAAAGAGACAAAGGGAGAGCAAAAGTAAAAATGAAAAAAAAAAAAAAAAAAGGCAAAAAAAACACAGCAGCGGCTATGCCATAATCCACCCAATAAAAGTACCTGTATGTCCAAACAGATCTGATGAAAAGTCGACGGGCAACTATCACAACAGATCAAATCACCCCCATCTCCACAAATGCCACATGTATCATCATCAGGATCGTCCCCATCAACATCAACACCACAAAAGTCCCGACGCAAAGACTCCTCCTGACCATTCCACGCATCGATCTGGCACTGCAAAAGAGACAAGCCCGACTCCAAATATATATTCTGAAACGGCTGACGCAACTTGCTGCCCGCATGCAGCTCAAATTTCGAAACAGTCAGAATCTTACTGCAACACCCACAATGTATCCCATCTCTCGTGACCCACCCTTCCAACATAACCCGAGACCTCTTCCGATTCATGTACTGCACTTTCTCGCTCAACTGTGCTGTCCCAGAGTCTATCAGCCACGCCAATACGGTCCTTTTTCCGGAATACGGAACGTACCCATCGGAATCCGAGTTTTCGCCTTTATCACAACCACGTACCATAAGTGTGCATCTCCCAATTACATTAAAGTTGACTTTTTCTCTCTTCATTTTTGGCGAATCATCGCTCGAATCATCATCGCCACTATCACTTTCTTCTTTTCGCCTCCTTTTCATTTGTTCCTGGATTTTCTTTTTCGTTTGTCTCGTGAGTTTATTTATCAGGTTTTCGGATAGAGGCGCGAACGACGAGGACTCGATTTTTGATTTAGGTTTACCGTTGTCTTCTTCTTCTAATTGTTTCTTGAGTGCGTCATAAGCCTTAGTAATTGACCAGTAAGCTGTTCCACTGGGATTAATGTAGACGGAGTCTAAGTAGTCTCTGTTACGTCTAGGCCGATAATCAATAGTCCACCCAGCATCCATTAACATCCCTCTTATCTTCTCACGCAACATTTGCTTTTCGGTGGACCCACCACGCTGAGCTTTGACTTCTTTCACTTCTTTGACTTTAGGAGGAGTAACATTTTCAGGACGGGCAGATGTTTTTTCGTTGTTCTTCATCCATTTCTTTGATCTATATACCTGTATACCTTCTTTCTTTTTCTCCTTCTCAACACTTTTCTCCTTGTCAACAAACGAGTCCTTGATGACATCATCGGAACTTGAACCCTTTCTTTCTTTAAGGCCCATTGTGTCATCATTCTTAGGCTGAGAAGTAGAACCCACCTTTTTCTTATTGGTGACCATAACCTTCAAAACCCCATTTTTCCCCTGCACCCTGATGGGCTCGCCAGCCGACTTTTGGTACTTCGACTTTAAAAGTGAAATCGGCGTATATGCTTCGTCATCCTCAAGATGAAAGCCCTTTATTTCTTGCACCACTATTGAAACCATCAAAACGAGAACCTCGTTTCTTTTTATCATTACACTCATTTTTCTTAAACCTGTCATCGATAATATACCCATTACTCATCTTTTTAGCATCGAATTCGTCGTACTCGTCGAAATCAAACAACTCCAACCTACTCCTTTTCCTATCACCATCACTAATGTCCATCTCAACACTGTCCCTACCACGCTCATTTTTTCTCTTACACCCTTTTGAACTATAATTATTATTGTTATTTAATCTCTTCTCATTCACTTTTCTTCTCATAAACTCCAATGACTCCACCCTCATCGCCCGAACTAGAACTCGAACCAGAACCTGAACTCGAATCACTATCAAGTAATCTAGCCCTGTTTTGTGCCTTAATATTATCAATCGAATCCCGTAAACCTACACATGAATTCTTATTACCGAATTTATTTTTGATAATTAAACACCCAGACGAACTTTTCTTCTTCACCACTCCTGATTTTTACACTCCCTTCCATTTTGCATGCATCGACCATATAAGATTCCCCTTGAATTCTAATCAAATTCGCATCAACACGAAATTAACCCCAGAAAACGAGTCTTTCGAGAAGGGTTCTCAATCATGTAAACCCAGGATTACTAGATCTGTAGCAAAAGTAAGAAACCACCAAGAAGACTTAGCAATAGTCAATAATTAACGAAATAAAGTGATGAATTTTACCTAATAGTTCAATCGGAGATCAATTCTAGTTTCTTGACGTGATTTTCCGGCAAATCAATTGATAGAAAGAGCCAAGAAAGAAGTTTCGGCTTTCTGCGTGCTTTAAATAGCAGGTCCTGTTGCATATAGATAGCTTATGTATATCCTTTTTCATTTTCGAAGTGCCGTTAATGAACCGAAGTAATTGTACTAAAATAAATAAATTAGGGAGATCCAAATTTTTGTCAAGATAGTAATTGAATATAATCGTGTGTTATTGGATAGGGCGCGGATATACGCATCCAAAAAATTTATAATTGATAAAAATATTCCAAAATATTTTAAAATGTATTTTTTTTACTAAATTAACTCCAATAACACCCCATTTTACCCCCATATATTATAAAAATAATATAATAAACTAAATAAAATAAAAAAGAATAATAAAAAAATGAAAAGAGAAGAAAAGAAACGAGGAGAGCGGGAAAGAAGAAGAAATACGCAGAGAAGAAAAGGAGGGGAAAGAAGAGAGGAAAAATTTGTTATGAGAATTCCACATAATTTACTGAGAGGAATAATGGAATGGGTGAACCATCAAACGCAAGGGGTAAGTTTCTCATTTGGTTTAATTCAATTGTTTAGGTTAGGGTTTAAAGTGTTTGAAGAATCTTTTCGTGTTCGAGTCTGGTTCTTAGAACAATAGCCATCTTGTTCGGTCGAAAAATTTCGAACATGTTGCCCGTGTTCGTGAGAAACAATCGAACAATATCTTCCAGAAAAGTTGAAAACGAAGACGTTCCAAAATGATAGTCGAACACTGCCAATTTGTTCGATCTAAAATTTCGACATAATGCTTATGTTCGATTTTATTTTCAAACAAAGTGACTCTGTTCGAAAATTATAGTCGAACACTTCCAATTTGTTCAAACATAATGCTTATGTTTGGTTATCTTTTTCGAACATAGCAAAAAGCACATGCACGCTTGAATCACCGAAACAGAAATGAAACATACATTTCAAAATTAATGATAAATGATAAATATATATCATAGTAGCTAGTACTAATAAATAAATATGCAGCCAGTG
>BMAC01000642.1:197283-215979 GCA_014905375.1 Phtheirospermum japonicum | reverse complement strand
GAAAACGCGTCCTAAACGATCGACGCCCGACCCCCGTGGTTCCACGACGCCGAGACGCACCCCTCCTCCAATATGGAAAAATCACGACGCTACGTCGTTTCGCATTTCCAGCCGAAAGAGTTCATTGATCGATCGTATCTTGTTGTTGGTCGAATCCCACGACACGTGTGGACACGCACGTGCTCGTTGGTATTCTTCGATCGAATTTGGGGTCAAAATCACCCCAAGTGCCTAAGATGATAGGATCAGTTTCGTTTTTATGATTTTTCTATTTTTTTCTATTTTTTCACATTTTTTTTGAAAATTCCGAGGGAATCAGAAATCCCTCGGAATTCCAAGAGAATATAGTAATCCCTCAGTTTTCCGAGGGATTATTTCCCTCGGAAAACCGAGGGATTACTATATTCCCTCGGAATTACGAGGGATTTCTGATTCCCTCGGAATGTTAAAAAAAATGTGAAAAATTAGAAAAAAAATAGGAAAAACATAGGGTTTATTTCCGGGACGCCGAGGCGCACCCCTCCCCGTCCCGGTCGTAATTTCTTGGGTCTTGTTTCTATTTTTTTTATTAATTTTTCTATTTTTTTCGGGTTTTTTCCATTATTCATCTAAAATCGAAAAAAATAGAAAACGCGTGCGGAAAGATCGACGCCCGACGCCCGTGGTTCCACGACGCCGAGGCGCACCCCTCCCCGCCCCGGTCGTGAAATGGTGGGATTCGTTTCTATTTTTTACTAATTCTTCTATTTTTTTGAGTTTTTTTCCATCTTTTTATTTAAAAAAAATAGAAAACGCGTCCTAAACGATCGACGCCCGACCCCCGTGGTTCCACGACACCGAGACGCACCCCTCCTCCAATATGGAAAAATCACGACGCTACGTCGCTTCGCGTTTCCAACCGAAAGAGTTCATCGATCGATCGTATCTTATTGTTGGTCGAATCCCACGACACGTGTGGACACGCACGTGCTCGTTGGTATTCTTCGATCGAATTTGGAGTCAAAACCACCCCAAGTGCCTAAGATGATAGGATCGGTTTCGTTTTTATGATTTTTCTATTTTTTTCTATTTTTTTACATTTTTTTTATTTTTTGAAAATTCCGAGGGAATCAAAAATCCCTCGTAATTCCGAGGGAATATAGTAATCCCTCGGTTTTCCGAGGGATTATTTCCCTCGGAAAACTGAGGGATTACTATATTCCCTCGAAATTCCTAGGGATTTCTGATTCCCTCGGAAAATCGAGGGATTTCTGATTCCCTCGGAATGTTCAAAAAATAAAAAAAAAAGTGAAAAAATAGAAAAAAATAGGAAAAACATAGGATTTATTTCCGGGACGCCGAGGCACACCCCTCCCCTCCCCACATCCTGCAGTATGGTGGCACTCACATTCTCCACGCGTCCCTCGGTTTGAGAAGACAATCGTTTATCCAGTTGGCTTATGTGATCCGCCATTTGACTCAATTGAGCTTCGAGCTTCTTGGTGTTCGTCATCATGGCCTCCATCATCTCTATGAGGGCTGGGGACGACTCTTATGCTTGGGGATGGTCATCATTTTGTCTCGAAAAGTCTTGTCCCCTTTGAAAATTTGGAGGGTCCCCCCACCTTGGCTCGTAAGGATCGTAGTTCCCTTCTTGCCATCTTCTAGGCCTCACTCCATAGGTGTTCGTGACAAGATTAGCTCGTAGTGTTGGGCAATCATCGGTGACATGATCGAATGTGTGGCACAATCTGCATGGTCGAACCGTAGCCCTCTTAATGATAGTGGACTTCAACTCATCCAACTGAGCTTGCAACGAACCAGTGTCTACCTCATTTACTGACCTCAATGAATTATCACAGTATCCGAATTGCTGAGAATTAGCCTCCATGTTCGAGATCAACTCCCTTGCCGCCGTCGATGTCCTATCCATGAGTGAGCCTCCGCTTGCTGCATCGATCATGTTTCTATCAGTGAGACAGATACCTTCATAAAAGTATTGTATTAATAACCCTCGCCCATTTGATGCTGAGGGCAACTAGTGACGATTCTCTTGAAACGCTCCCAATATTCATGCAATGTCTCCCCATGTAACTGCCTTACTGCACAAATGTCCTTACGCAAGCTCGCCACTCGTGAAGCGGGAAAACATCTCTGCAAAAATACCCTCTCTAATGCCATCCACGTGGTGATGGATCCAGGAGGTAAATAATAAAGCCAATCCTTGGCTAGACCCTTCAATGAAAATGGAAATGCCCGTAATTTTATTTGTTCATCAGTTACTCCGGCGGGCTTCATGCTCGTGCATATAACATGAAATTCCTTCAAATGCTTGTACGGGTCTTCGCCATCCAATCCATGGAATGCCGGCAATTGATAGATTAATCCGGATCTCAATTCGAATTTAGCATCCTCCATGGTGGGAAACGTGATGCAAAATTGTTGCGGGAGATGTGGATTAGCTAGCTCCTTCAATGTGCGTTCTCTACCTCCTGCCATAGTTACAAGATCTAAAAGAAAATTAATGGATTTTTTATATATATTTTTTTTCGAAAATAAAAAATTATTTTTATTATTATTATTACTTTTTTGAAAACGAAAATAAAATTAAAAATTAAAAATATTAAAATACGTCAAATCACAATTTAAACGCGTCACTCCCCGACAACAGCGCCAAAATTTGACTGCTCGTCGTTGAAGCGTCAAAAATAATATTTATAAAGTCCTCGACTTTCCTCTACTAACTAATAGCAGTGGCAAGTAAGGGTCGATCCCACGAGGAGTGTGGGTTAATTTGTGATTATTCATATTTAATTAAACTAAGAAAACGGGGGCAAAGATAATAAACTAACTAACGAGAATTAAATAACTAAATAAACAAAGAAAAAAATTAAAACAAATAAACGAAACAAATAAGAAAATAATAAGTAATAATAAAATAACTTTCCAGTCCTAGTTCAGTTTCCACCCTCGTTCAATTCATTTAACCAATTGCAATATAAAATCCACTCATCATTTGAAACTAAAAACTCTAAGTAACAATAAGCTCTGCTACTCGAATTTGCCCTTACCGTTTACTCAATTAAAATAAGCTCTTTAATTAACTCTAATTATTGAATAACCTAAAATAAGCTCTCTAGATTCAACCCAACAACAGCATTAAGAACCAGTCAAATAGGTTAATCTAAGCAATAAACTCATAAGCTCGGTTTATTCAACCTATGTTGTGTTACCCCTAATGATACGAGACCCTTAGTTGCTTCAGAGAAATCGAAACTACGACAATTACATGGGAAGCAGTTCTCTTTCTAGCAATTGACAACCAAATCCCTAATCTAGGTGGCCAATCCAAATTAAGAATCAAGAAATCATGCCATGAATTTAGCAATCATGATATGTAAAAAAGATAACACAAGCAATTTCATATGAAGAACGAAATAAATACGCAAAAACTATGTGAGTTGGTTTTACTATTACTAATATTATTAAGTGACTTTGAAATAAACGGAATTGGGTTTTTCTTTTTTTTATTAATTATTTCTTGTTTTCTTGATTTATTATAAATGGATTTATCAATAATTCTTTTTATTAATTCAAGAAAAAGTTCCAACGAAATTAGAAAAGAAGCAGATTGTAAAGAATACACCGGAATAATTTAAATGGAGGGATAGTACTGATTGGTTAATATTTCAAAATTAAATGTTGGTTCAGTAGAACTATATAAACCAATGGTGAATCGAGGATATAGTCATTTTTCTTGGATCTACAAGTCTAAGCAGGAGATCAACTCTGCAATCAGTTATTAGAATCAATAGGTCTTCAAATTGTTCATTTGAAAAAATGGAAACCCTTCTTATTGGATGATCATGATACTTCCCGAAAATCAAAATTCTTGATCACTGGGGGAAGCCCCTTTTTGATACGGAGCTGGAACTGGTAACTATGATGAATGCGCTAACTATGGATATGATGTATGTCTTATCCCTTAAAAGGGAAAGATGACATTATATATATAGAACATATTTAAATTGAAATAAAAAAGAATCCTATTGGGGGCTTCAATTTTTACTTTATCTCCCGGCAGTATCCGTATCTCTTTACTTCAACTAGTCCCATAGTTCCAGAATTTTTACGCCAATCAAGATCGAGAAAAGGAAGTTCATTGATACTTAATATAATGGATGCAAGGTTCCTTGACCAACCACAGATTCGCCTGAACATCCTTAACCTTTACAAAGAAAGTCACAAGACGTTCTATTTTTCCATCTCTTCTATTACGAAGACCGCCCGTTGGCACCAATCCTACATTTTGTCTCTGTGGGCGAATTAATTAAAATATAATCTCACGAGGGTTCCCACATGCCTAGGACTAGATAAACAATCACTCACTAATGGAGTTCATGAAAGAATAGAAGAAAAATAAATAAAACATAATTCTAAGATAAAAAAAGAGGGATAGGAGAGCTTAGATCTTGAATCTTGAGTCTTGGATCTTCAATCTTCAAGCTCCCTTGATGTTGGGTGTTTTGCACTCCTTTTGGGGCTTAGAAACCCTAGGATTTGTATGTAAAACCCTAGATTTTTGTGTGTCTTTCGAATGTGAGGGGTGGGGGGTATTTATAGGTGTAGGTGGCTTGGAAAAGGGGTCAAAATTAGGGTTTCCGCCCCTTCTAGGATGTTCAGAAATTTCCATACCGGTTGAGCCCAAAGATGACCTTTCTAGAAGGCCCAGAATCAGGAGGTGCTGTCAGCCCAGCTTTCTATACCGGTTGGGCCCAGAGACATCCCTTCTAGAAGACCCAAAACTGTCATTTCTTCACCAATTCACTTGTTTTGTGTCTCGTTTCTTCGTGCAACTCCTATGGATCATCCTTCAATATTTAATTCACCAATTTAGCACCTAATTACTATAAAATAAGAAAGAAATATACAATTGGTGCTCGACTACTCATAATAATAAATATGCGAGAAATAGATAAATATAAGGATATTAAGAACATAAAAATATAGGAATTAAACCATTAATTATCATGCAATTTCTCTCTTATCAGCGCGCGATGAGGCCTTGGCTGAGGCTCAGAGTTTGGCAGATGAGGCTCTGGCTCAGGCGCACGAAGAGGAAAAAAATAGAGTTTCTTAACTCCGAGGAGGGGCTGAGGTTGATCAACTATCCAGGGAGGTTACTCGCCGGGCCTTCTTGGGATCTAAAGAGCTCTATCAACTGCTCATCCCTGAGGCTGAGGTGTACTATCACTTCGGCCTAGACACCCAGGCCAAGTGGGTCAAGGATCACCCAGTTCTTCCCTTTATCTTACCTATAACCGAGAAGAGCCACTCAAAAAGCCACCTGAGCCCACCTCATTCTCTTATGTTCCAGAGCAGGATCGTCTGCACAGGCTCGAGGCTCACGAGTTTGCCGAGCACATTCTCACAACTTTCCATGCTCCTTCCCCCACTCCAGAGCTGCTTCAACCAGACCAGCCTATAACTCTTGCTCTTTCCGCGTCTACTCCCTCCCCAACCTTCACCGGTCTGGGTGAGCTGCCTGGAGGGGCATCTCCTGGGGAACCGCCTTTGGAGGATGTCGTGGATCAGCTTGCGGAAGAGTTGGACGTGGAGAGTTAGGTATAGGCTGGCTTGTTTTGTGTTTTCTTACTCTGCCTTGACTAGATTTGCTTTTCTGAGTGATTTGTTGTTTTTTGAACAATGTCATTTTGTAAACTTAGGGTTTCCTTGATTCAAGGAAACCCTATTCCCTTAATAAATATCATGTTTTTCTCCCTTATGTATGCGTTTTATTTTCCATATTCTCCTTATGACTTCTCCATCACTTGACGAGATTGATAGTTTGGAGAGGAAGAATCTTGCTCTTCATAGTGAGAACCTCCATCTTTCCAACGAAAATTCCGATCTACGTGAGAAACTTCTCCAAATACAGCACCTCTTGGATAGGAAAAGGAGAAAAAAGTGTCACTATTAATGCGAGTGGTCTAAACTCCGCCAAATCAATCGCCAGCTGCGAGAGGAGAGAGATGATCTGCTGGAGTCTGTGCATCGACTGACCACCACCGTCAGTGAAATTCATTCTATCACAGCGCGGGCGGATAAGTACCGCCAGCGTCTTCATAAAGCTGAGCGTGAGCTATGGTGTATCCGCCGAATTCTGGCTTCCGATAGAAGAGTCTCTTCGTCCCACCCATGACGTCTTATCTTAATTTTGTTCTTTCTTCAATGTGTATCTGCTAGTTTTATGTTGTAGTCAAATCTCTAATGGACTTTTATGGTATCGTCGAGTATCCTATTTTTGAATGTTTTTGAGGTGTGCATTCCTTTCTATCAAACTGATTTTGAACATTTGTCTTGATTTCTTTCCTTGATTGCTCGCAATATATTTTTTGTTCCCTCTAGCTTGTGTTTGGGACATTCACCCTTAACTAATTTGGACTGGAAAATTATTGCCGATGACCCGGCCAGATCATATTTTGGGTCCTGACCCTTAACCAATCAGGATTATAATTATGCCGATAACTAGGTCAGGAATACCAGGGCATCTGCCCTTAGTCAATTTTGGCTAAATGTTATTGACAATCAGGTCAGGAGTACCAGGGCATCCGCCCTTAGCTAATCAGGGCTAAATGTAACTGACAATCAAGTCAGGAATACTAGGGCATCCGCCCTTAGTAAATTCTGTCTTATAAATATCACTGACAATCAGGTCAGGAATGTTGGGGCATCCACCCTTAGCCAATCCTGGCTTATAAATTTTGCTGAAAATCAGGTCAGGAATGTTGGGCATCCGCCCTTAGCCAATACGGGCTTATATATTTTGCTGACAATTAGGCCAGGAATGTTGGGGCATCCGCCCTTAGCCGATCCTAGGTTATACATTTCGCTGAAAATCAGGTCAGTAATGTTGGTAATATGGATAAACTCAAGAAATTTCATAAAATAATCTTACACATAATATTTTCGTAAATTTGATACATTCCACACTCGGGGTACTTTAACTCCGTCCATTTGTTCTAACTCATAAGCTCCGCCTGCTAGCACTCTTGTGATTTTAAAGGGTCCTTGCCAAGTAGAATCTAGTTTTCCCTTGGCTTTTCCTAGGTCAGCTCCGCACAGTACCAGATCTCCCACTTGAAAACATCTCTTTATTACTATTTTGTTATATGCCGCTCGAAGTCGTCCTCTCATGTGTTCCATCCTAACGGTAGCACGGTCTCTTTTTTCCTCAACCAGATCCAAAACATCCTATATTAATATTCATTCTGGTCTGCATCGAAACTCTGTATTCGATGAGTTTCCAGGCCAATCTCCGCGGGAATTACAGCGCCCATGACATGAACTAGGCTAAAGGGAGTTTCTCCGATGCTCTCCTTGGGATTAGTGCGATAGGCCCAAAGGATTGAACTGAGCCCCTCTACCCATTTGCCTCCTGATCTTTCTAGATGCGCCTTGATCCCTTGCACCAAGATGCGGTTGGTCACTTCGACTTGACCATTCGATTGAGGATGGTAGACAGATGTGAAGTGCTGATCTATCTTCATCTTGGTACACCAGGCTAGGATTTTGGTTCCCACAAACCGTGTGCCATTGTCTGATACTAGGACCCTTGGTGGGATACCAAACCGACACACTATGTTTTTCCACACAAAGCCCATCACCGCATCTTCCGTAATTTTTGCTAGAGCTTCGGCCTCTACCCACTTTCTATAATAATCAATGCAACAATCAAGAACTTCTTCTGAGCTGGCGCTGTAGGGAAGGGTCCGACCAGATCTATCCCTCATTTTGAAAACGGTCAAGGAGAGCTCATTGTCATGAGCTCTTCTACCGGCCGATGAACCAAGGGAGAGATTCTCTGGCATTTGTCACACTTCCTAATAAAGTCTTCTGCTTCCTTTCACAATAATATCCAAAAATAGCCAGCCCTCATGATTTTGCTTGACAGGGTCCTTGCACCCATATGATTGCCGCAACAGCCTTCATGGATCTCTTTAAGAAGGTGAGCGCCCTCCTGCTGACTTACACATCGTATAAGAGGTTGCCCAAATCCCCATCTGAACATCTCTCCTTTTATCAAGCAAAATCGGGACGACCGAATCCGTATCTTTACTGCTTCTGTGTTACTATCTGGCAGGTCTCCTTTCTCCATATACATCTTAATTGGACAGCGCCAATCTATATTTTCCTCTAAAGCGTGTACCTCATCTTCTCCAAATTCTCGATAGGCCATTAAAAGGGTAATTACCCTTTCTTGGCAGTTTGTTGCTGAGCTGGCCACCTTGGCCAGGTAATCAGCTCATCCATTTTCATCTCTGGGAATTCGATGGACTGTCAAAGAGTTCATGCCACTAGCCATTTCACGAAATTGAGTCAAATATCTTTGCAACTTCTCTTCCCTGGTTTCGAATTCCCCTTTTATTTATTTGCATATAAGCTGCGAATCTACTCGCGCACATACTTGGTCTGCCCCTAGCTCTTTTGCCATCTGGACTCCTCTCAGAAAGGCCTCATACTCTGCTGCGTTATTGGATAGGGGTAGTTCATACGTACTGCATACTCTGTGGTCACCCTTTCCGGGTCTATCAACATTATACCTGCACCACAGCCGAGGTTGCCGACAAAGCCATCGGTGTAGATAGTCCATTCCTTTGTCTCCTCGGGAGAGCTGGTCATCTCCTGCATGAGTCAACTAATGCCTGGGCCTTAATTGCTATTCACGCCTCAAACTAATATCGAGCTCACTGATCTCGATTATCCATTTTACCAAGCAACCTGAAGCCTCCGCCTTATCTATGACTGCCTTTAGGGGTAAGTCAAGTCTGACCACCACATTATGTGAGAGGAAATAGGGACGAAGCTTACGAGCTATCCCGACCAGAGCTAACATGACTCGTTCTAACTCAACATACAGAAGCTCATCATCATGTAGGATTTTACTCCAGTAGTATACCGGCTTTTGCACCCTGCCTTCTTCCCTGATCAGGACTGTGCTGAAAACTTGCTTCCCCACGGATAAATATAAGATCAGGGGCTCTCCCTGGACTATCTTGGTAAATAAAGACATTCTGACCAGGCACTCTTTCAGCTTCTGAAATGCATCTTGGCATTTTTCATCCCACTGGAAAGGGGCTCTTTTTCGTAAGGCTTGGAAAAATGGCAAACTCTTCTCAGTTGAGCGTGAAACGAACCTGCTCAGGGCTACTATCCCCCTGGCCAAGCATTGCATTTCCTTAACATTTTTATGGGGTTGCATATCCACAATAGCCTTAATCTTCTCTGGATTCTCTTCTATCCCTTTTTTCGCGACCATATATCCTAGGAACTTTCCAGCTCTTACCCCAAACATGCATTTTTTGGGGTTGAGCTTTATTTTAACCAACAAATCATCTACATAAACTTCCATGTTACGCACAAGCTGATTTTTGAACATTTTGTCCATTAGCCACTGATATGTGGCACCTGCATTTTTAAGTCCAAACGGCATGACCACGTAACAATAAGTCCCCTTCAGAGTTATGAAACTAAACCACTTTTGATTTTCTTTGGCTAGTTTGATCTGGTGATACCCCTGCGAGGCGTCCATCATACTTAGCAACTCACAACTCGACGTGGAATCAACCAGTTGGTCTATCCTCGGCAGCAGATAGTGATTTTTAGGGCAGGCGTTATTATGATCCTGGAAGTCAATGCACATCCTCTAATCCTCCTCTGTTTTTGGTACTAAGACTGCATTAGAAAGCCATTCTGGGAACTGTATTTCCCGTATATGCCTATCCTTCAGCAACTTATCCACCTCTGTCTCAATAATAGTTTCCTTTTTGGCCCAAAGTTGCGCTTTCTTTTCTTTACCGTCTTTATTGTTGGGCTAATATTGAGGTGGTGTTCAGCTATTGCTGGGTCTATCCCGACCAAATCCTTGGGAGACCAGGCAATAATAACTGTACTGCTTCTAAGCAAAGCTACTAATTCTACCAGCACTTCGGGGCTGAGGGTCGTCCCTACGCGCAGGACTCAACTATCGTCTCCTGGAACTACTTCAATTGTCATCAAATTTTCCTCTCTCTGAGCTGGGCCAAGTCTGGTATCTTCTATCCCTGTCTAAATGGGTCATCCCCTAGCGTAACTAGGAGATTCACCGATCCCAACGGTTTCAGGGCTCCCCCTGCGAAGCCAACTAGTGATGTCATAACCCCCTCCAGATCCAAACTTAAGTTCAACTATCTAAAATATTCATAAAACATGATATCAGCCGAACTACCCGTGTCCAAGAAGATTCGTCTTATGGTGTAGTTGGCGATAGTGGTTGTGATAACCAAGGTGTCCATGTGAGGGGCCAGGATGCCATTCTCATCTTCTGATCCAAAGCATATGTTTGGGTTTGGTGTTAATTGCCCAACCTCACTCGGTTTCCTTGTCAGGTCTTTCGCAACACGAACACAATTATTTTGGGTTCTACTGGAATGCTCATCCCACTCGCCCCCTATAATCATAAGGATTTCACCCCTTATCTCCTGGGTTTGGTCGTTCCTCTTTCTGCCACTACGGCTATTATCAAACTCCCGCTTGTTTCCTTGGTGTGGATCGCGCTTATGGGGGTCAGATCTGGGCCCCTCTTTCCTTGCATGTACAAACTCCTTGACGCGCCCCTCCTGGACCATCCGTTCCAGCTCATCCTTCAGGTGGGTGCACTGATTTGTATCGTGACCATACTCATTATGATATCGGCAAAACCGGTCATATCTCTCTTTCCTTGGTTTATGAGAATATTTTCTAGGCCATTTAAGATCAGGGTGTCGCTCAATTGCCTGCAGAATCCCTCCCCGAGGTGTGGCCAGAGGTGTGTACCTATCAAACCGGGGTCTTCCTCCAACAAGGCCAGTCCTGGGTTTTTTTATTGGGGTCCTGTCCTCCCTATCAAGTCGTTCCCTTCTCTTCTATCCATCCTCCTTAATCTTCAAGGCCTACTCTAGATGAATATATTTTTATGCCCTTTCCAGGAGTTCTTCAAATTTCAGCGCTGGCTTTCAACCAACAACTGGAAAAACACCCCTCTCCTGAGCCCTTGAGCCAGAGCGTTAACCAAGAGCTCCTTAGACGCTGATGGCACCTCTAGCTTTATATCCGTGAATCGCTTGATGTATACGCGCAGATCTTCATTTTCTTTCTGTTTCAAACTGAATAATTCTAGCGGAATTTCTTGGTACTTCCTAAAACTGGTAAATTGGTGCGAGGATGCCGAGCTAAATTCATCAAAGTTTCTTATAGAACGCGGAGGCAACTGTATAAACTAGAGTTGGGCTGAATTCGTAAAGGTAATCGAGAAGACCCTGCACATGACCACATCAGAGAATTTGTGCAAAGTAGCCGCGATCTCAAATCGGCTCAGATGATCCCATGGGTTTGTTGTTCCGTTGTAATCAAAGCCCATGAACCGATAAGAAGCTGATAAATCATCATGCATAACCACCTCTGTAAACGGGGTGCCCCTTCGCACCGGTCCTGTGCCCGTGCCCGTTATCTTCTTTTTGACCTCCCTGACCTCTTTTTGCAGGTTTTGCATCTGCTCAGTGAGGTCTGGGTTGGTTTTGCTTGAAGTTTCGCTTTCTGAAGTAGAGAAGCTCTCCTCTTCTTCTTGGAGGGAAGCTCTGCCCGTGCGCTGGGCTGCCTGTGGTGGCTCTATCTCCGATGGCTGAGCCGCCTTGGGAGGAGACGACGAAAGCTCGGTGAATTTTTTGTCCACAGCTACCTCCACCGCCTTGCCGATGAGGTCAGATAACTGTCTTAGAAAGGAATCATTCAACAGCCCAACTTCAGCTTGCGTGGTTCCATTAGGAGGGGGCTGTGCTATGCCCGGCCTCGCTGCAGCCAACGGCCCCGCTGTTTCTGGTACACCTGTTGGTGTGGCAGAGCATGGCGTGCCACCCAGCTCCGCCACCAAGTTCCACCGAAGTCCTTCTGATGCCATATTTTTTTCTCACGTCTTAGCCTTGTTTTCCCACAGAAGGCGCCAATAGTTTCGTTCTGAAAATCACACCAAGAAAATCGACACCTTCCCCTGGGAATTTCCCGACCTGCTTCAGCAAAAACACGTTAGAAAGGACCACCGGGGGTTTTTCGGTGGAAACCTCTCCGATGCTTAAGTCAGTTAAGCTGTAAATTCTTAAATCAAGGAAAGCAAGAAGAATGCTTCAGATTGCGTACCTCTCAGCTTTGAGGCTTAGGTATTTATAGTTTCTCATCGAGTGGGGCCCTTACGAGATTCCGAAAATAGAATTGTGCGAATCTCGGGCCGTTATTCATAATGATCAGATCATCCCCTCTTCCTCTAGGAAAATCTAGATTAGGAAAGTGCTAGATCATCCCCTCTTCCTCTAGGAGAGGTTAGATCAAGAAAGTGTTCAGAGCGAATTAGATCAGTGAATCCTCTTTTCTGGTTCCTGAACTGAACCTCACAACTTTTAGTAGCATTAATTCAGGTGAGAGTGATATTCAGTGAGGTCTACCCCAACCAGGTCTGGAGTCCAAACCAGGATTTATTTAGGACACATTAATAATGTAACTACATCCATGTGGCATAAAAACTGTTCTTTTCTCTCTACTGTTAGAGTGGAACATCTATCTACTGGTAATTGTACTTCTCATTTTGTGTGGATGAAACAGATGATTCATGAACATGGTATCAATATAGATTCTAATCAATCCTTTTATGATCATACATATGCTATAAATATTCTCAATAACTCATCTCAACACCAACACACAAAGCACATTGATACTATTTCTCACTTTATCAAAACCCAATTGAGAATAAAATAATTGTCTCGCATCATGTTCCTACACAAAACCAGCTTACAAATGTTTTAATAAAATCATTTTTCTAGAAAATCCATAGGGATGTGCATTCTGTGATTTGCTTGTATTATAATATATTGTATTATATATGTTATATATATTGCATTAGACATAATATTCATATGTTCCATATTGTACCACAAATCTTATGTTTGATTATACACTTAGCATGAACCAACTTTACTACTTTTAAAAAGCTCTCTTAGTTTTTCCTGAAAATTGTGGCATGTTATTGGAAAGAGCTCCCCACATGAAATAATACAGTGAATAGATGTTACAATCTACTTATCAATACGACTCGACTGTGAAATGAGTGTCATGCACAAAAAATAAATGTAGGGCGTAGCTACCAAAAGCCATCATGATAACAAGAAATAAATATTTTTGTTTGGTGTTACTTCATTTGGTGTTACTTCATTTGGTGTACACAATGGTCATCTAGTGTAGTTACTAATCAAAAATTAGTGCAACGAGTCTATTAATTATCTATTTTTAATCTCACATAATTGAAGGCAATTCAAGGAAAAATAATCGTGGGGTAGTTCTTCGATGAAAACATATCAGTTATCTCTATACTAGTGAATCACGAAAAAATTATCATTGGGTAGATTTCTGATGAAAACATGTCAGTTATCTCTAAACGAATCATGAGCTAAGCTAAAATTCTACACTTTTATAGAGATATGATGTTGTACTAAACTAAAAACATATCATCCATTTTCATTTCATGATCACAGTCCTAAAAGGAATTTCGGGAGAGTAATACAAAGTTTAAAGTTTGCTAAGTGTCGAGTCGTATAAACCACAAATTTTCGTGTTTGTTTGATTTTTAATTTTGTGTGTGTTTCCATACATATTTAGGCATTTTATTGCATGGTTTCCTTGTGAAAGAGATTGATGATTTAAAAAACAAAATTTAAAATATTATTCTCGATATATTATTTTATGTCTTTACTTTGTTATTTTGAGATCATGTGTTAGTGGAAAGGTGAAGGTGTGGGTTGGCGGAATGTGAGTATGAAGTACCACTCTACTGCTCCACCTCCTTGATTCCAAAATCGGCATCACTTTAGAACAAATGCATGTCAAACTTTCTCATTTCTCTTGATTATATCTTTAGTCTTCTCTAATATTGCAGAGCACAACCATTTTCCTTGAAACTCTGAACTTTCATTTTGTGTTTTGGTTTGTACATATTTGTGTGTGTTTTTCGCTTGCTTTTGCATTTTGCATTGCGTTTTATAACGGTTTTTAGGTTGTTGTTCTTTTTGTTTTTCTTCTTTTTAGTATTTTTGTAGGTCATTTTGTTTTTATCCCGTTTAATACTTTTTCTCTCTCGTTTCGTAAGTTGCCATTCTAATTACGATTAATTCTCTTTTTTAGCTTCAAAACGATGAGAATCGGATGAGGGATGCAAAGCTTCTGTCGATCTACACATGGTCGACGCCGCCCATTGATGCCGCACCGATGCCGACGTCGAAAGAAATTATCGATCGACATGCCGAGAATTCCCAGCATCCGTCGATTGACGCTGCATCGACGGGCACCCACCATCGGAGTCGACAAGCCGAGAGCCACGTGCCACCATCAACTGACGGCCACCGTCGATTGTGGTCGACGCTAGAGACACCATTGATTGATGCAAATCGAAGGTCGATCGATGATCTTAACTTTTGTGCAAAATTACTACGACACCCTCCTCGCCCGACACTATATAAGTGATGTCCCTCTTCAGCTGGACATCAGATCCGACCAGGCACTGGGAGTTACCATTTAGGAACCCTAGTTTCCATCTTTTAAACATTTTGAATCTTCCTCTCTTTTTCATTCATTTTAACTTTGGATTTTTGCATTTTACGATTCCCGCATTTACACGATCTGGTGTTTGGATCCCAGAACTCAGCGGGAGTAGTTTTTTTAGTTGCTTTTTCTGCAACTCATTTTCTTAACATGTTTGGGTAACTCTTAGTATCGATTCTTGATCTCATTTTATGAATTTTGAATTGTTGAATTTTGTATATAATTTACATTTGGGTTAGTCGGGTGCTGACTTGGCGGTTTGAACTTGAATAGACTTTGTCCGAGACATGGATGGGGGACGTACATGGAGGGCAATACATTACTTTTAGGTGTTCGGAAGATAGTCTAAATTTCTTATCTCAACGTATCATGTCATTCTTTTAGTTGAGTTTTCGTCGATTTAATGCATTAACATCTTGAATCATTTGAATGTATTAGTGGTTAGTTCATCGGGTGGCTAGATTTTTCTTGTCTACGTCTAGATTTGGTTTTGCTTAAGGACAACAAAAATCTAAGTGTGGGGGAGTTGATTTATACATATTTGTGTGTGTTTTTCATTTGCTTTTGCATTTTGTTTTGCGTATTATAACGGGTTTTAGGTCGTTGTTCTTCTTTTTAGTATTTTTGTAGGTCGTTTCATTTTTATCCCGTTTAACACTTTTTTCTCTCGCATTTCGTAAGTTGCCGTTCTAATTACGCTTAATTTTCCTTTTCAGCTTTGAAATGACGAAAATCAGATGAGGGATGTAGAGCTGTCGTCGATCGATACGTCGTCGACGCCGCCTATCGACGCAGCACCGATGCCGATGTCAAAAGAAACTATCGATTAACACGCCGAGAATTTACAACATCTATCGATCAACGCCACCCGTTGACGCGGCATCGACGGGCACCCACCAGTGGAGTCGACAAGCCCTGTCGATCGACACGCTGAAAGCCACGTGCCACCATTGACTGAAGGATAGTGTCGATGGTGGTCGATGCCAGAGACACCGCCGATCGATACAAATCAACAATTATAATTCTTGTGCGAAATTACCACGACGCCCTCCTCATCCGACACTATATAAGTGATGTCCCTCTTCAGCTGGACATCAGATCCGACCAAGCACTGGGAGTTACCATTTAGGAACCCTAGTTTCCATATTTTAATCATTTTGAATCTTCCTCTCTTTTTCATTCATTTTAACTTTGGATTTTTACATTTTACGATTCCCGCATTTACACGATCCGGTGTTTGGATCCCAGAACTCAGCGGGAGTAGTTTGTCCATTTGCTTTTGTGCAACTCATTTTCTTAACACGTTTGGGTAACTCTTAGTTTTGATTCTTGATCTCATTTTATGAATTTTGTATTGTTGAATTTCGTTATAATTTGTGTTAATTGTGGGTCTTATTGAATTGGATGGTTTGATATTGTTCTTATTTGTGTTCTTGAATCTATTTGATGAATTTATCGTTGATCATTCATGCATTCGTACTTATGTGATTAACCGTTTTTGGATATTAGTAAACTTTATGCTTATTATCATTCTCGTCATTTGATCGAACACGTTTAGTTATTGTTTGAGTTTCGTTGTTTATTCTTTTCATTTCCGATTTTCATGTTTGAAATTCAGTTTGAGAACTCAGTTGAACCTTTTAATTGCTTAGTTAATTTGAAAGTCAATTTGATCCTTGAGGTTTAATGTTTTAAACAAAAAAACCAACCAACTGATTTGATCGACTGTGCAGTTAATATTTATGTTTAAACGAACATTTTTCAATTTCGATTGTCATTACTCGAGAGACTCGACTCGAGTCTACTTTCCACTTATAATTGCTCCGTTCTCTTGTAGACGAGCTTTTTTATTTTTTATAAAAAGTAAGTGTTTAAAAAGTTGAAATCAGTGTTGCAACATTGTTTGATTTTATTCTTACAAATATGACAGTGAACACAAAAACCGCAGAAAAAAGTAAAGTAGGTGCATAGTCTTCAACGACTTCGACAACATGATAGAGCAGAGCTCCATTTATGTAACGCCCCGATTTCACTTTAGTCAAAAAATAATTTATATTTTTAAATAATTAAATGGATAAATCTTAGCGTCACAATAAATGTCTAGTTTTCATGATTTTAATTTAAAAGATTTACATTTTAAAAACGTTCAAGAATTTCGCAGCGGAAATAATCATAATATAAATAACCCAAATCACCATCAAAAATAATTTATAATCAAAAACACTTCTTTATGTCTAGTTCAACCCTTATTTAAAACAATGAAARGAGATTTAAAARATAGAACCAACATCAAGACTTTTCATTCCCCTCCTCHTTTCCCTTTCATTCGATATCTTCATTTGTACCTGAAAAACACGTCGTTGATTTGGGATGAGCTCAACGTACTCAATAGTTACACCGACATACCTCATGCAAAATTATACAACTCACAAATAGCACAATTAACCATAGAATTCATAATTTTAACGTAGAAGACAGTTGACTGCAGCTAAAACGCGGCGGGTTTCCCCGATGACCCTTTTCCCCGGTCATAGGCACTTAAGGCCCCTGGTTTTAATCATTGGATATAGCACGCTGGGATAAACCCAATGACCCTTTTCCTCAGTTACGAACAACTTTTGCGGTCCACGGCTATATTAATTTATAAACATAGAATTTCATGATATACATTGTACGTAAATTTGATCACATAGAATTTAACACAAGACAAGTCGGTGGTCCCTACCTCGTAAATATGTCGTGAAAAGTCGAGTGATATGCACGTAGTTGAAATCCTAAGTCCCCTTAATGCTCGTCACCTAATAAATTAGAAAAATATATTTAATTAGTATTTTTCATATTTAAAATAGTAATAATAATAATAATAGTAATAATAATACAATATTAATGATAATAATAATAATAGTAATAATAATAACAATAATAATGTTAATAATAATAATTATAATAATAATAATAATAATATAATAGCAATAATAATTAAAAAAAAGGACTGGATTGCAGTTTTAAAATATGTTTTGGGGCTGGATTGGGGTTATTGGACATCTGAGGGTTCAATTGAAAAGGTGGAAAGAGGCTGGGGGTCAATTCGGAAGTTCTGGAAAATTTGGATTAAAAGGGGTTCAAGCCCTAATCCTTTCCTCCTCCCGTCTCTTCATTTTTTTCCTCCTCCAGACATTCACAAAATTCGGCCAGCACATCTCCTTCCCTCTTCCTCGGCCGACGGCGACAGCAGCCCGAAGCAGTCGGCGCAGCGCTTTCGGCAAGGATGTGCGGCGATGGCGTCGGCTTTCCTCTTTCCTGATTTTAGAAACCGGACGTCTTCTTGTGATGCTGGCGCAGCACCGGCGGAGGCAGGTGGAAACGGCTTCGTCCACCGGTGACAGCAACTGCCGGGCTCGGTTGGTTTTCGTGGGCCACTGGGTCTCGCCAAATTCTCAGAACTCGATCGATCGGGTGGCGTTTTGAATCACGGAAACAAACGGTGGTGGTGGTATCGGTAGTTTGGGGCGGCGATTCGGAGCCGGCCTTGGTGGTGTCGGCGACTGGAAGTCGGGTGGCGGTTCGGCTGCGGCTGGGCGGCGGTCTCCGGCTCAAATGGCAGCACATTTCCGATTGGGTGTCTCCGGCGGGTGCCTGCAATCGTCCCTTTTTCCAACAGCGACAAGATGGCGATGATGGGGGTTGTCGGATGGAGATTCGGATCGGACGACTCTCGTTGGGTTTTATGATGGTGCTGGAAGTCGGGTTTTTGGGTCGGAGATAATCGGGCCTGGACTGTAGTTTTCTGTGATGTTTGTAGGGGTGATGGTTTAGGATTCGTGGCTGGGATGGTTGGCGACGATTGGTGCCTTGGCTGGTGTCGGGTTAGGATTGGTCAATTCTACAGATTACGCCCGCAAGCAAGGTAAAACCACATCTTTTATTTTTCTGAATTCTTTGTTTCCAATTTTCAAGAACATACAGTTTGATCCATATTACGGCAGCCGTCGTAACCAAATCGGCTGCCGATTCCAACCACAAACCCCAATCACCGTCAACTACCCGATCGTTCCC
>BMAC01000642.1:158878-171000 GCA_014905375.1 Phtheirospermum japonicum | reverse complement strand
ATAGCTGGAGCTTTTTACTGCTTTTCGTAGTTACAATAAGTACTCTAAACTCTTAGTTAATCTCGTAGTTAATTGCTTAGTTAATTTCTTAGTTAATTCTAGTTTAATTAGTTTAATCATTTAATGTTTGGATATTGGATATTGGTTAATTTAGTTTATATATGCGATTTGATTTATGTTTAGTTATTCGGTAATCTTAGATTCTTATGATTCATTGCGTAGTGATAATTTCTTACGTTCATGCTCTTAGATTCGTTAATTAGTTTTAATCTATGGTTGCGTATTATTGATAGATGAATTATTGCTCGTAGTTGATAATCTAGTTAGAATAATTAGTTTAAATAGCTTTAGTTTAATTATTGCTTTAGTTATAATGATCAATTCAACACCTTTTGAAACCCCAAATGTACATGTATTTTATTTTAGTTCGTAAATTGAGAAAAACATCCGAAAGACCGAATAGTTGTTTCCTCGAGAGATACGACTCGAGTCAAACTCATCACCCTACGGTTACCTCGTACTCTTGCGAGCAAACTGACGTGTTTTAAATTAATTTATTAAAAAGGGGTGTACAAAAGCTTGAGTCAATGAACTTAGATTCCATGGTGGATCGGGCTATACATGTCTGTTTAGTGGATCTCCAAGAAACAGCTCCTCCACCTATTACAAACACATATCCACTTGTTGACAGTGAGTCCTTTGTATCGGATATCCAGTTTGCATCACAGTAACCTTCAAGTACCCTGGGGTGTCTACCATAGTGTAGCCCAAAGTTCAGAGTATACTTTAAGTATCTCAAAACTCTCACAAGCGCTTTCCATTTTTCTCTACTTGGATTGCTTGTATATCGGCTCAGTTTGTTTACCGAGCAAGCTAGATCAGGCCTTGTACAGTTAGAGATGTACATCAGACATCCAATGATCCTAGCATAGTCCTTCTGAGCAACAGGGTCACCTCTGTTCTTACTTAAGTGAACGTCGAGTTCCATAGGTGTCTTTGCTGGAATACTGTCGTGAGCATTGAATTTCTTGATCACTTTCTCAATGTAATGAGATTGTGATAAGAAAATTCCATCTGGAGTTCTTATAATTCTTATGCCAAGAATAGTGTCAGCAACTCCGAGATCCTTCATGTCAAAATTTCTTTTAAGCATGAGTTTCGTCTCGTTAATCACTTGTAGGTTGCTACCCATGATTAACATATCATCTACATAAAGACATACTATACCAAATCTGTCATTAGTATTTTTAATGTATACACACTTGTCGCACTCGTTTATCTTGAAGCCATTTGACATCATCACTTCGTCAAATTTCAAGTGCCATTGTAAAGGTGCTTGTTTCAAGCCATACAAAGACTTAACAAGTTTGCACACCTTTCTTTTTTTGTCCAGGCTTTAAAAAACCTTCGGGTTGTTCCATGTAAATTTCCTCTTCTAAATCTCCATTCAGAAAAGCTGTTTTTACATCCATTTGGTGAATCTCAAGATTATGCAAAGCACCAATCGCTAGAAGCACCCGGATAGAGGTAATTCTCATCACAGGAGAGTATGTATCAAAGAAATCATAACCCTCCTTCTGGAGAAACCTTTCATAACCAACCGAGCTTTATACTTATCGATTGATCCATCAGCTTTGAAATTTCGTTTCAGAATCCATTTACTTCCTAAAGGTTTACAACCTTCAGGTAAATCAGTCAGAATCCATTTATGGTTCTGCATGATAGAATCGATCTCGCTCTGTACAGCTTCCTTCCAAAATGAACTATCAGTTCGTGAGAAAGATTCTTTAAGTGAATTTGGTTCTTCATCCAAAAGAAAAACCACATAGTCAGGACCGAAATCCTTAGCAACTTTAGCTCGAGTGCTCCGTCTAGGAGTTTGAGCTTCAAGTTCTGAACTGGGTCGTTTGTGAGACTTAGGTTCAACCCCCACAAGTTCTTGACTTATAGTTCCTTCTGCATTACCAGTGTTTGAACTGGAAGCAGCTTTATCCTTACAAGGATAGATGTCTTCAAGGAATATCGCATTCCTTGATTCAATGGTGGTTCCGACATTCATGTCCGAAACATTCGACCTATGGATTATAAATCGATAGGTGCTGCTATTCAGTGCATAACCAATAAAAATACAATCAACCGTTTTGGGTCCGATTGTCACTTGCTTTGGTAGAGGTACTTCTACCTTCGCTAAACACCCCCACTTGAGGTATTTGTAAGAAGGTTTCCTTCCTTTCCACAACTCGTAGGGAGTTTCGTCCCTWCCTTTAAGTGGAATRTTATTGAGGATATAGTTAGCTGTTAAAACAMCTTCCCCCCACAWGTTCTGAGGTAACCCAGAYCTAATCAACAARGCATTCATCATRTCTTTCAAAGTACGATTCTTGCGTTCTGCAACMCCGTTCGATTGAGGTGKYTACGGAGCTGTAGTTTGATGAATTATGCCACTTTCGTTTCACAACTCCTCAAACGGAGCTACGTATTCCCCTCCTCTATCACTTCGGATAGATTTGATTTTGCAGTTAAGTTGATTTTCGGCATCATTTTTGAAGTTCTTGAATGCTTCAATAGCCTCATCTTTACCTCTCAAAAGATAAAGGTAATAGTACCTTGTGCAATCGTCAATAAAAGTAATAAAATACTTTTTACCACCTCTTGTTTGCACAAACCTCAAATCACATACGTCCGTGTGAATTAATTCTAGAGGTGTCGTGCTCCTTTCTACCGATTTAAACGGTAACTTAGTCATTTTTACTTCTACACAAATTTCGCACTTACTTTTATTCACAAATTCATTTACCTTAAGTAAATTAAGATTTGACTAACGTTTTATTGTATTTAGATTAACGTGGCCTAATCTACAATGCCATAAACTAGAGCACTCAGTCAAGTAAGAGGAATCAGAAGCAATTTTATTAATGACTGGTTTTGGGCGTATAGCCAATACACTTAGTTTGAACAAACCATCCGTAAGGTAACCCTTACCTAGAGGTGTCCCAAACTTAGACAAAACAAACTTATTAGCCTCAAATACAAGTCTAAAGCCACGACTAACTAGTATTGAACCAGAGACTAAGTTCTTCCGGATGTCCGGAACGTGCAACACCTCATTCAGAGTGATCTCCTTGCCAGAGGTCATTTACAGAATAACCGTACCAGTACCAGCAACTTCTGAAGAAGCTTGATTTCCCATGTTTAACTTTCTTACCTCACAAGGAAGGTATTTGGAGAATAAGCTCCGATCAGCATACACATGGGCGGTTGCAGCTGTGTCAATAAACCATTGACCACGGTTCTCGATCATGTTAGCTTCTTCAGTGATAACCGCAACGAGGTCATCATTAGTCAGCTCTCTCTCGGCAATGTGTGCATCTGGCCTAGCCTTCTTTTGCTTTGGCTTGCGGCAATCCTTTGACACGTGTCCAGGATAATTGCAATTGTAGCATTTACCTTCGAACTTCTTAGAAGAAGGAGCTATAGGATTCGAGTTGCCGGGACGCGGCCTTTTCTTCGAGTTCTCTCCGCATTCAAGCAAATTCACCCGAGGTTCATTCAAACTTTTCGGATTCTTGTATTGAACACGAACTTCAGATTCAATTCGTACCTTCCGGATAACGTCTTCAAGAGACATCGCCTTTCGGAGGCTTCTCCACCGCGGGCATGATCCGAGAGGAGTGCACTGGCGCGTTCATTGTTGGTACAAAAGTCCCCACTGAACCCGTGGAATGGGTATTCAAAACAGTTGAATCTGTTTGGGGAGCAGTTGCAAACAAACTCGGAACCGAAGTTCCCATCATCCCAATGGGATGGGTCACAGCCGGAGCTGACAAAGTTTGGACCGAAGTCCCTATCCCAAAAGGGATCGATCCACCAGCCGAAGCTATGGATGAGTTCGTTTGAGCCATTCGCTTCGTCAGCGTCTCGAGTAAGAAATCGAGGGTTCCAGGGTTGAGAATGATGTCAGCTTGAGTAGTGTTCAAGATTGGCGTAGACATGCCAATTGTCGTGGTGTTCGTGAGTGCAAGGGTAGTAGTCGTCGCCGAAGTGGTGGAGGTGATGGCCGGAATAGAGTCGCTCGTCGGAGTGCTGGAGGTTGACATCTTCCTTTTCCAGTCAGGGATTACAAATTACAGAAAAATAAAAAATTACAAACTGAAAATTCGTTTTGCGATTGTTGGAATAGTTACTATAATACGAGTAGAACTAAAAAAACATAATCACAAAAAAAAACTGGAAAAGAAAAAGAATAAAAATGATAAACAGTCGAGTCGAGTAAGACACTCTCTCCGCAAAACGAATTTGCCCCGGTAGTGCATCTTCGGTTATGGCAAATCTTTCCCAAAGATGAAATGACTACGTCTTTGGTTTAACCGCACCGTAAGAAACCTAAGCTCCGGCGAACTGAACAGAACTTGGACTGAGTTATGTAATGATATGTAGAAAATATGCAGAATGTTCTAAAGTTTCAGAGAGTATGTTGAGTTCAGGAGTTTATGCGTATGGAAAGTGTGAACCTGCAAGTGTAGGAGCTTCACCCTTATATAGGGTTGCCAGCGGGAGGTTACAGCCCTGCTTAATGACGTCCATAAAGGCGTCATAAAGCCATTCAAACAGTCAGGCAAAGCCCGCATGAACCTGGACTGGTTCAGCGTGCAAATTCATCTCATGTTTGAATTCAAAACGTCTGAACGTTTCGTAACGGTTAAAAGAGTTTTTGTAACGGTGTCTTGAAGTTTTCCAGCTTGGTGGAAACTTGTCAATCATGGCAGCGGCCGTGAAAGCATCCGGGAGAATCATCCCCTCGGCGTGGACATCATTCACCAGCATTTGGAACTTTTGAACTTGTTCCATAACCGGGCGAGAGTCCACCATCTTGTAGTCCATGAAGTTCGTGACRACAAATTTCCTAGTTCCAGCCTCGTCGGAACTATATTTTTTCTGAAGTGCCTCCCAAATTTTCTTGGAGGTCTTTACATCCGAGTACACATTAATCAGGCTATCTTCTAGGCTACTTAAAAGAAAACCTTTACATAGATAGTCCCCATTGTGCCAATTATCATAGGCAGCGTGGACATGGAAACTGGTCTCATCCTTTTCCGGAGTAGGTGGTTCATCTTCTTTCACGAATTTGGCGAAACCAAGTATCGTGAGGTAGAACAGCATCTTTTGTTGCCACCTCTTCAAAAACTTAACCAGGTGCGTGTAGGTTCAAAAAAGAAACCAGGGTTGAACCAGAACCCGAACCCCACATGGACTAGCCAATTCGGACCAATTGCCCAAGACTCAGGCCCAGGCCCAGGCCCAGGCCCCAGGACCGAGGCCCGGGACCGGGACCGGGACCGGGACCGGGACCGGGCTCGGATCCGCCTTCGGCTTCGCCGAAGGCGGACTGGCGAACCCAAGTCCAAGAGCCCGCGTGAACTTAGTTTACAAAAATCCCACAACACTCTCTAGCCCACTTGATGTACATTAAAGATATGTAATCATTTTTATACTCTCTTCCACATTGACTAACATTAAATGTGGGATAACCGATAAAGCATTAAAGCAAACCGTTCAACTTCCAAGCATCATTTCTCACTCACCAATAAATGGATTTGAGAAATTCAAAATGCTACGATTATCTACACGACTCGTAGAATAATCCTATACAATTCATTAACATGAATTATCGTTGCACCATTTAATTAGAATTAATCCAATTTACAACAGAACAAACTGCATTTGCTGGAACGTTATTGTTGGGAATGTGCGGGAGGCGTGGGTATTTAGATGAATGTCTTGGAATATTTAAACTCATGAATGAAAAGCACTCAACAGCCTGGAATACTAACATGCTATTACCCAAATGAACAATTATTTTCTATTGCTATTAGGTCATCATTAAAACTGGAGTTCCTACAACTTCATTCGCAGACGATCAAATGGGATACCATGAGAACCTCTATGCGTCAAGTTCTCTTATAAGCTTATATGCCAGAACTGATCTGTTACTTGATGCCTTGATCTTTGTTGGTTCTGGTAATACCGACCTGGATTTATTACCAAACTGAACAGTCGGACAAAACTCAAGAATTATATTCTGTAATTGAGAATCCTAACTCTATTATCTTGGAATATTTTAATCGCAGCTTGTTCCCAGAACGGTGATTATAAATATATTTTTGAACTTTTTGATCACATGTATAGATCAAAAATCTGTCCGGACTGTTGTACTTTGCTATCCTCTTTAGTGTATGTGTTTTAATATTAAATCTTCTTTTTTTTTTCTCACAATATTATTAATTCTTCTTTTTTTATTTTTGTCCTTTTTGGAGTAATGGCTGTAATTTTGCATATAATGTTGGGTTTATTAGATTTTAGTGTGTTCTTTATTTTTGTTTTTATTATTTATTTGTTTCTGTGCTTGTTGTCTTGATTGTGCTTTGCCCCTTTTTATTGTGATTTAAATCTCATTGTTTCGCTACCTGATTTTAGGGTTCTATCTCCAAATGGATAGATACAAGTTAGCACCAATTTCTATAGCATCTGGAATCGTAACTTGAGTTAAAAGCCTTATCTTGATTCCCTCGAAAAATGATTCTCCTTTTCCAATTCAATTCAACATTTGCATGTCTAGTTGCCTTCTGCAGTTAATAGTTGTTTTTTTACGGCGGTGATGAACCGCCTTTAATAGTTGATTTTTTATGACGGTTTCAAAACCGTCGTTGAAAGTGTATAATTTACGGCGGTTGTGGAACCGACGTTAAAACCTACTTTTTTACGATGGTTTTGGGAACCGCCGTAAATAATTACGACAATCTATTCCATGGCAGTTCAAAAACTGCCGTTAAATCTCTCTAAAAATCGGCTTTAATTCCCTTGTCTGTAGTAGTGAAAAGATCTGAAAAAAATATATAGATATGGAAAATCAAAATTCTAACATGTAAAATTTGGAAGATTTGCAAGAATCATAGATGGATTCAAAAAACTTCAAATATGGAGAGTTTATGTTGTTACACACAAGTCAAAGAGGCCTGTAAAATTCAAATTCTATACAAGGAAAGAATAGAAGGAAGCAGAACCATATTTATTAGGATTGCAGTGGATCTACAAGGTAGAATTCAACAAGGGAAAAAAACTCGAATATAAAAAGTTTCATATTCCCACATGAAAACTCTAGAAGTCGACTTATGAAGATTTCTATATCAGACCGAGTTGCAATTAAAGGAAACTGAATTCTACAGGGCCTGTTTGGACTAGTATTTTTTAAGATTCTGAATCATGGTATTTAAAATATTTCTTATAGGATTGAAAATCCTTTACTTTTACTATAGATGTCAAATCGTGCCTGAAAAGTAGATGATAATCTATTGTTATATTTTATTTTATGTCAAGTCATATATGCAATGTGAGTGATGTTATATTATAATGTTGTATTTAATGATATTTAATGATATATGTTAATAGGATAGTTTAGGATAAATATTAGGTGTAAGAAATTATTGGTTGAGTATTCATATTTGAGTCCTAGAACATATGAGTATCTGATATTCGTAATACCAATATTGTATTTCGATCCCTAGGGCAAACATGCCCATAAGAACTCTACATTAAGAATACTTGGGCAACAAGAAGGTGGTTACCTTCTTGGACGTGCTTGAGACCGACATCCTTGCACATATATAGGTCTTAGAGTCTCATTGTATACAACACGAGTTTTATATATACAAAACATATCACATAAAACCCAAAAGTTATTTTCTATTTTATTACATAGTTAGATTCAAGATTCCAATCAGTGTTTCTACATCGCCGGAGTATTGGAACTTAGGATTTAATTATTATTTCGATGCTTGGGACGAGCATATTTTCAATGTAGGAGGGAGTCCATAGAGTGTTACAAAATTCCATGTGTTGGTTAGAAAACTAGTTAGAATAGTCTGTATATTGTTTGTTCATCCAGAAGGAGTCTTCGAGTAATTCAAAACTGTGCTTGAGGGATGTACTAACTATTTTAATGAAAGAGTTATGAGAAAACGTGTGACGCTTCTCCATGATAAAATATTTTTTTGTTATTTATTCCTTCCCTTTATTTCATGTAACACATAGAATATTCTTATGCACAATATATTATGAAGCATCTAGAATATAACTTAATATGAAAAATATTAAAAAGTAAGACGAAAAAAATTACATAATAATTATTTTTACAAATATAACTTTGAAAACGTCTTAAATGTCAAGCTTAGTTCTTGATAAATTATTATCCCAAATCAAGTTTCAACATCAATCAAGTGGCCCATGAGTTTATCATCAAACATCAAGTATCGACCCTAATTATATTGATAGAAAACGCAAAAGAAGAAACAGAGAAGCGGTGGGATCTCATCTCAATTTTCTCCTTTTCATTTCTTAAAAACAAGCTTTCTTTCACACCCGAAATCAGGCGTAATTAAGTCTTAAGCACACAAAATCATCTCTATTTTGCAATCTTAATTAGAAATTTGTATTAATTCGGTGGTTGTTTGGATTGTCGGTGGTGGTGAAATCTGAGCCCTCGGTTGATGGTTGTTGGCGCTGTTCGGGTGGTGAGTCGGGGCCTTCGGTGATGGGTGATGGCGATGGGTGATGGTTGTTGTGCTGTTCGGGTGGTGAGTCGGGCCTCCGGTGGTGGTTTGGCTCGGACGGCGGTTGTGGCTTTTTTGGAGTGCCCGGGTTTGGTTGAGTTTGGTTCGTCGGACGGCAATTTGGATTTGGACGGTGGTGATGTTGAAAAATAAAAAGCAGTGGTAGTGTAGTAAAAAAAAGCGCCGCAACAATATTAAGAAAGCACTCCAAAAAACTAGCACTGCCAACATACAAAAAAAGCACTGCTGAAGACTTGTGTAGTGCTATAAATAGTCATATACAATGCTTTTAATATTCAGATTTTTAAATTTAATTATATTTATTTATTTTTACATTTTTAAATATGCAATATGTATCTTAAATCGTAGATCTTGAGAATGTGATTAATTTGATATATATTTCATTAAAAATGAATAAAAATTAAAAAAGTTATGGTTCGTTGAAGATTTGAGTTTTATTATAAATTTTCGAATTTGCAGTTATAGAATCGTAGTGTTTTCTTTATATATTCGTTGTGCTTTCTAAAAAGCAATTTAGTGCTCTTCATAAACGTCGTTATATGTCCAAAATATCCTTTTAATTATTTAATGCAATAATTTACATTATTACCCTGCTGACATGTCACGATCTCAACCATCAAGATTATCCAATCTAATGGTCAAGATAAGTCCCTAGGTTCACATATAATGACGGAGGTTCTCATTTGAACCCAACCCTCATATATATATATATATATATATAATATATATATATATATATATATATATGTATGTATAATGTTTTTTTTATATATATATCATGTTTTTGCTGCGATCGTGAACTGACCACCACCGACAATCCAAACCACCACCACCAAAAATCGGCCAACAACCACAGCCGAGGTACTGGCCGGAGTCGAAGGACGCAGGGGATGGAGGCCCCGACTCACCACCCGAACAGCGCCAACGACCATCAACCAAGGGCTCAGATTTTACCACCACCGACAATCCAAACAACCACCGAAACCACCATCGACAATCCAAACCACCACCACCGAAAATCGGCCAACAACTACAGCCGAGGTACTGGCCGGAGCCGAATTACGCAGCGGATGTCACTGGGAGCCTGGGCGCGAGAATGGCGGCGGAGGGCTGCCGCTGTCCGATTCAGCCGTGGTCAATCGGCCCGAACTCAATTGTTAGCGCCCAGCCACGACAACATCCAACCATGGCCGCGCCACCCAGCATCCTCCGTTTCAAATCGCCACGCAGTCGACCCCGGATCCACCCCCACGTTGAATTGCGGTCGCCGTTCGCCGATTCATCGCCGTGGATAAATCGAAGGCGAAGGTTCTCGCCAGCGATCGACTCAGAAATTGGGGGAGGGGCCACTACGAGTCTCCATCAAAGGCGGAGGTTTTCGAGTCTCCATTGCCGTCGTTTTGCCGGTGAGCTTTGTTGGAGAGAGCTTGGCGGCTGAGAATTAGGGAAGGGGATGGGGGAGGAGGGTTTTGTCGATAGGGTTTTTGGAATAGAACGGGAAGGGACGGGGTGTTAAATTTGATTTAGGGTGTTTATGTAAAATTACATAAACACCCTTTCCTACTATATAATTAATTTAATGAAATTAATAAAATAGAAAAAATCTGGTCCACACACATTATTAGATCTAAGGCCAGGTTTAGTCCCTAGGTTCACATATAATGACGGGGTTCTCATTTGAACCCAATCACACATATATATATATATATATATATATATATATATATATATATATATATATATATATATATATATATGAGATTTCTACGGTGCCTTCACTACACCATTTCTCATTTAGTGGGGGTGCATTTACAACCATTAGATTAGTTTTAGACTTTTTAGATTAAAAGATCTATGATTGTAAATGTAAGAGGGGGTGAAGGCATGATACCATTAAAGGCACCATAGAGTTTACCATATATAATATATATATATATATATACAAATAGAAACATGTCATTATATGCGAACCTACGAACTAGTGCTTTTATTATATACTAGCAATGCTTTTATTATACAATTACATTGCTTTAATAATATTTTCAGTTATATACACCACTAGTGCTTTTATCAGACAATCTTAATGCTTTTAATCAAATAAGAAAATATACGAAAAATCTGATCCATCCACTTAATTAGAGCTAAGGCCTATAATTCACGCTAGGTTCACATATAATGACATGGTTCTCATTTGAACCTAATCATATATATATATATATATATATATTGAAGTTATTGTGGGATGACCAGTTAGAGGTTTTTGGGCGGTTGTGAAACTAGACACTGACTTAGATGCGCAGTCAGCCTAGGAGACAATTTAGCCCGCATGGGGGTCGTCCTACCTAATATTGTCGATTAGGGACAAATCCCAGTGGTAACTGAATCGAACTTTTTGCACATACTTTTTATTAAAATAAAAAGCTCGTCCGCAAGAGAACAGAGCGGTTGTAAGTGATAGGGAAAAATATTTTTTGCAACCTGTACTATAGGCGTTTTCACGCTTTGCAACCTTATATTTTTTTCGTTGTCAATTGCAACCTGTACTACATTTTTGCAACCTAGAGCGTGAAAAAAAAACTTTAGGTTGCAAAAGTGTAGTACAGGTTGCAATTGATAATGAAAAAAAATATAAGGTTGCATAGTGTGAAAATGCCTATAGTATAGGTTGCAAAAAATATTTTCCCCTAAGTGATAAGTTGACTCGAGTTGAATCTTTCGAGGAAGAATAATCGGAGGTAATTTATGCTTTTGATTTCACGAACGAGAAAGTAACGAAAAGCTAATCTAAACACTCGAACAAGTTTAAGTTTAAAAGTTGTAATAACTAAGACGACTACTTAAACGATGAGTAATGAAATCAAAAACCACTAGTGCAGAAAATATATTCTAGAACAGTCAATCTAGAACGCCTCAGAAAAAGACGATCTGGAATATAAGCCGGTGGCATTTTCGTAATAAAAGTGTTATATACCAGATCGTCTTTAAAAATGGCGATCTGATATATCGATATACCAGATCGTCGTTGAAAAGGCGATTTGGTAAATCCTATACCTACAACGTCGTTATAAAAGGGCGATCTGGTATAGGGGTGGATGGCGGGAAGTAGTGAACTGGACAAGGAGAGAAGATAGTGAGACAGAGAAGCAGGAGGAGCTGCCGGCATTATTGGACGGTGGAGGAAAGCTCTCCGACGCCGGGAGTGGGTGGTGGGGAAAGGAGTGGGGTGTTAGGTTTGGTGAGGGGAAATGAAACGATGGGTGCGATTTTGGGAATTTTAGAAGAAAATAAGATAATGAATTTTATTACGAAAATGCCACCAGGTATATCAATATACCAGAACGCCTTTTTTAAAGACGTTAGGGTATATCGAATATATCAGATCGCCCTTTTATAACGACGTTGTAGATATAAGATTTACCAGATCGCCTTTTCAACGACGATCTGGTATATCGATATATCAGATCGCTTTTTTTAAAGACATTGTGGTATATCGAA
>BMAC01000642.1:137927-157033 GCA_014905375.1 Phtheirospermum japonicum | reverse complement strand
TCTTTTGAGATTTTGGGCCTGACATGATTGATGATGAGGTTTTTGACAGTAGGTTTGCTTAGTTGAAATTGGAATGATAGGTTCTATTTTTATGTCGGAGTTTCTATTGAAAATTTAGACCCAACTCAGGGGGAGGTGGGGGCCAGTGGTACACCGCCTGCTGATGAGGAATTTACACATAACTCCACAACAGAGATAAACTTTAATCAATTTAAAGACGATGTTTGCTTTCTTCGCCCTTCATTATATTTTACTACCATAAGTTTAACATCGCCACTCCATTAATTCTTTCTTATTATCAGAAACAAGATGAGGATAGTTACAGCTGGCGCCGTCCCACCTCTTGTTGAGCTTTTCAAATATCAAACCTACAATCTAAGGGAATTGTCAGCCGCTGCAATTCTATCATTATCCTCTGTTGCCTCCAACAAGCCAACCATAGCTTCGTCCGGAGCGKCCGTTCTTCTGGTGCAGGTCCTCTGCACCGGAAGTGTCCAAGGACGAGTCGATGCCGTCACAGCCCTTTACAATTTCTCCACCTCCGAAGACGAACCTAAGCTCAATCTTGACGCCAAAGCGGTGCCCCCACTAATTAACCTCGTCAAAGAATGCAAAAAATACTCGAAATTTGCCGAGAAAACTACTTTTCTCCTCGAGATTTTCTCGAGCTCCGAGGAAGGTAGAAACGAGATCACGAGCGTGGACTGTGGGATTTTAGCATTAGTCGAGACGGTCGAGGATGGGTCGTTGATCAGCATGTCTCATGCGGTCGGGGCTTTATTGTCGTTGTATGAGAGCTCGCGTGATAAGTATTAGACCCTTATTCTTAATGAAGGTGCTATCCCGGGCCTTCTGCGTTTGACCGCTGAGGGTAGTCCGACAGCTCAGGATCGGGCTTTATTGGACTTGCTTAGYGACTCGCCTCCGGAGAAGAGATTGCTGACCTCGTCTGAATTGGAGAGGATCATTTACGACTTTGCTGCGCATATTGATGGAACGGATAAGGCTGTCGAAACTGCTAAGAAATTATTARAAGACATGGATCAAAAGAAAATGGAGATGAGCCTAAGKCGTTTAAAGGTTAAAAGTTCAACGTGAAAAATCAAATGGTTCCAAAGGGATAAGCAAAGAGTAAACGAGACAAGTGAAGTGCACGTGAGGTGATTTTTTATTGACCTTACTCTATTTATATTTTCTTAACCATGACCACGCTTGTGTGTGGATCTTTTTTTTTTTACTTGTATATTTTCTCTTAGTTTACAGTTAGGCAAAGAACAAATTGTGCTGATGTTATGGTAATGTAGATTTAGTTACTGAGGTCAAATGATATAAATGCCAGCACATGACAGGTGTGTTGTCTTTGAGCAGGATGGTTATCACTGATATTAACCCAGATGGGCTGATTTTATGACATTAGTTGGATCTTACGAGAGAGAGAGAGAGAGAGAGAGAGAGAGAGAGAGAGAGAGAGAGAGAGAGCATGTTGCTAACATTTTACGTGGGTATAAGGTTTCGAAGGTTGCCTTTTCATATCCTTTTATATGGAATATGATGTCTGAGCATTTACTTTATTTTCTTAATATGTTATTATGTCATTTACTTCTGATTTGTTGTAGTTTGTGTGAGTGTGTGTGTGTGTTTTCTAAAACTGCCGTTTGAGTAGGTAAAGAAGCTATTTGTGGCCCTTCTCTTAACCGAATTATTGTTTCAGTCTTAATTCAAAATTTAAGTCCATTAGTTTTTAGTTTTTTCACCCCCTGTCCTCAAGTTGATTGAGGTATATGTGGCCCTCTTTTAAATGAATTATCGAGCCCTCTTTTAAGTGAGTTGTTGTTTCACAACCTTTTGATTCCTCTTTTTAATCCTGATTCACTGAATTTTCACAAGATCCCAATCCCCTTTTTTATTTATTTATTGTGAAATTGAGATTGTGATATAACTACAGGACTATTTTGTAAAACTTGTGTACTTTGTAGGACCAAAATTGAAACTATTTRTAAAAACGTTCATTTTGTTACAGGACCAAATTTGCAATTTCACCCAATGAACTCCCATTAGTTAACATTTAAATGAATAATGCTGGTGAAATCCTTTTTTCCTTTCTTTTGTTCGAATGGCAGATTGGGAATCAGATAATAGGGAGACACATTTCTCAGATTATAGAGCAAGCACTCCATGTCCGTACATCATGGTTGACGATCATCCGGGCCATCACGATCCTTCTCGTATCATCACACATAGGGTCCAATGCACCATCGCTGAGTTCAGCGATTGCTTGATCAAATGTTACACGCCCGACGTAAGCAAGAAATGGAGGGAACTTAGTGGAGGATTGGACACAATGGTAAAGCCACATTCAATTGTGTTTTCGATCCAAAACTAGAGTTGGCCCGGCCCGAACAGAGCCCATCAGGCGGGTCCAAAATCTCAATGCCCCGCCATATTTTTGGCCCATCCAAGCCCAACAACACTCTTACATGTACTTGTTGTCGGGCCTAATCGAGCCCCTAAAAATGAAGCACACTTCTATGCGGGCCTGGACAGTTCTGCTGCAACCACTATGTTGACATTTTTCACTATTCTTTTACAGGCTGCTTGGGAGATCATCTTTGATTAATTCTGAACAATCGTTGACAGAACCTTACGTCGGGTGAAAGATCTTCGAGACAATTCGCTGCGGGTCTTCTTTGTTCTATGGAAACAGCATGCCGATACGGGACGCTGACATGTTTGAGACAATTACAACCACCCCTGAGGTTTTTCCTAATGTTTAAATTTATAAATACCCCTCTTTGAGATTTTAAGATTTTTTTTAAAAATATTTTGGAATTAGTCTAAACCTTCGTGTAGTTTTTATAAATAAACCTTAATAGTTTAGAGTTCTACCTCTTCAGCAAGCTCAGGTTAAATATCAGCACAATGTTCAGGAAGCTCTCGATTTCGGAATGGGATCAAAAAGCATAATTTACGTAAACTAAATGTCTATATGAAAGAAAGGCCACCTTGGTCATCTCCTACAAGAAGTTTTGAATTAAGAACCACCTTGACAAAAACAATGAAGCTTTTCAAAGAAAGAACATTGGATTCGGTTTCATCGAAGGTTCATTTCTAATTGTTGAACCACCTCGACAACAACAATGAAGCTTTTCAAAGAAAGAACATTGGATTCGGTTTCATCGAAGGTTCATTTCTAATTGCTTCTCTTTATTTACCTGTTTTTGCATTAGAACCCTGTTGAGTTGCCTCCAATATAGCCTTCTAATAGTATTTTCCCTTTTCTTTTGCATGGTGAAGGGCAGTTTGGTATGTTGATAATATTTCTCGTTCCAGATAGTGAAATAGGTTTAGACATGTATATCTTAAGAACATGATTTTTATTTTTTATGGTTTCAGCTTTTAAGCCAGTTACCTCTGTTTCTAGAAATAATGAGGTTTTTGATGGGAAAAATCGTGCCTTTTTTATTTTAATAAGTATCTGCTTATATCTGTTTGTTAAATATCCCTATCGACATCCTTAAGTATCTAAAACCTCTTTTCTCCATTTCTAAAATGATTCAGAAGCTGTTGTGATGGAAGATGAAATTGATGGCGGAAAGTGACAAAGGCTGGAGGACCAATGGTTCAGGAGCTATGCGAAGTTATTGCGCCCTTCAAGTACTAACCATGCTGAGGAGCACCATACTGGTACGTCGGCTTTTCTTTGTATCCTCTGTCCTAGTTGGTTACTTTTATGATATACATTGTGTTGAGTTATTGATGAGTTATGAACTGTGTAATTCTTGTTGAGGTATGGAGAACTACAATTATAACCCTGGAACTGTCAAACTGCTAAACTAAATTTAAAATGAAAAATACCAAAAAATAGAAAACCTTGAAAATACTAAACTAACTTAAAAAATCAACTAAATAAAAAACTAAAAAAGAGCCTAAAAAACTAAAAAAGATGAAAAACTAAAATTTAGGCTCTGCCTAACGGAATGTACTCCATTAGGTGGTTTGACACAAGTTTTTGTCTAGAACTGGTTACACAACACATGGGTGATGGAATATTCAAATGTATATGCAGTGTTCCACTACACCCTGAAGTAGGACGCGGTGGGGGGAATATCATCTGGCCCGTGTAGACATTGTTGTGTAAATCTTATCAGACACAACATAAACAAAGGTTGGATGTTTTGTTATTTTCAAGAAGCTGACAGATTTATGTTTTAGTAAATACAATACTTTGGGCTAATTTGCATACAGTTAGGGTTTATCTTTGTTTTTGCTCTTACCCCTAGACTGCAGATTCATCTATGCTGTTACTGCTCTTTTTACCCTGCATTAATTTCTTAAAATATATATGTATATGAATCATCTCTTACTATTATTGGCTTGTTTTGAGTGGTTTGGATAAATTTGCTATTCTTATGCTCATTTAGTAAAGGACTGTTTGTTATTCAAAATCAGATTATCAAGGGGATATAAATATATTCTCTGTTCTCAAATTAAATATTTATTTCCATTTTTTCATTGAGTTGCGCAGGCACTCAACATGGAAAAACCTTATTCGGACGATGACATTGATGATGTACGTAGACGTTGGGCGGAGTGTTTATTAGAGGTTATTGCTTGATCACAAACAAACTATTTGTGGATAATTTGAATGGTAGTAAAATAGGTACTCGTCTTTTTGGTGAACGTGTATTTGGCGAATTGTGTATTATTGGTGATTTTTACTTTAACATTTGTTGATTGTGTATTTGGTGACTTAGGTTGTTCGTATTGATATATTTTGGTGTGTATGTATTATTGTGATTAATGGATGATTTTTTGATTATATGAATGATTGGTGTTTTGTGAAAAAATTTCAATTTAGGGCTGGGAAAAAAAAAGAAAAAAACTGGAATTCAAAAACTGTCAATTCTAGAACGACTTTCACAAGGACATTCTGGAAAATGTCTAATTCTAGAACGACTTTTCTGAAAAATACGTTCTGGAAAATGTATATTCCGGAACATCTTTCCGAGGCTGACGATCTGGAATATACATTTTTTAGAACGTCTCTCTCCAAAAGACGATCTGGAAAATGTATATTCTAGAACGTCTCTTTTGAAAAGGTGTTGTGGAAAATGTATATTCCAGATCGCTTTCCATATTGACGTTCTGGAAAATGTATATTCTAGAACGTCTCTTTCGAAAAGGTGTTGTGGAAAATGTATATTGTAGATCGCTTTCCATATTGACGTTCTGGAAAATGTATATTCTAGATCGTCTCTTTCGAAAAGGCGTTGTGGAAAATGTATATTCTAGATCGCTTTCCATATTCACGTTCTGGAAAATGTATATTCTAGAACGTCTTTTCCTAAATGGCGTTCTGGAAAATGTTTATTCTAGAACGTCATTTAGAAGAAGACGTTCTAGAATATACATTTTCCAGAACGTCTTTTTTGTAACCGATCTGGAATGTTATTTTATGGAACATATTAACTGGGGTAAGTTATTTTCTAGAACGGGTAAATTGTTTTTCTAGAACGTCTCAAATAACCGTTCTAGAATATCAGATATTCTAGATCGCCTCAGAAAGCTGATCTGGAAAATCTGATATTCTAGAACAGCTCTAGTCAGAACGCCTGGGCAGGGCGATCTAGAATACCTGAAACAGGACGTTCTAGAAAACTGTTTCTGCACTAGTGAACTTTGAAAAGATAGATAAAACGAGGGTCTAGGGCTCTAGAATCATCTCCACGACCAATTGGCATTTCGTCAAACACTTAACCTACGAGCTGGGGTTGTCAATACCAACTTGAAGATTAAATACCCAACAATCCCAATTGATGGTTATGAAAGATTCTAGGCACTAGACCCGTGAATTTTAACCAACAACCATCAAGTAATCCAACAATACAATCCAAAGCAAACATGAACACGATTAACTGTGAAAAGCTTGAAAAAAGCATCACTGGAGGTTTGAATAATAATAATTATTATCATATAAATCTCTAAGAATCAAACCATAAGAAATCGCAAGGAACACAATTACGGATCAAGAACATCACCAACTCACAAGAAAACTCATAAACAAAGTAAATAAGAAATTCGAATAATAAAAATGAGAGATTGAAAATGTACTAATTAACAAAGGAGAATATCAACGTTCAAACGAGAAACTAAACTAAAATCTACTAATTAATCAATCTAAGATCCACTAAAACTAGGAAATTATCTAAGATCTACTAAAACTAAGAAACTAGAATTTGAAACGGAAAGGTAGATGAAAGAAAGCAAAGAACACTCTTGGGTTGTCAACCTAGGTCCGAGAAGGTTCTCGTACTGCTGGACGTCTCTCCTCTTCTCTAGCTGCTGGCGCTGCTCTCTTGTTAAAAGCACGGAAGTGGGCCTGTTCGTTTTATAAGCCGAGGGCTTCAAATTCCCGAATCTGTGCTGGCACTAGGTAATCTAGTATAGACAACAGACCCAGTGTCAGCGGTAACACATCAAATCGAGGCCCAATTTCGTTAAAACTCCACTCGCAAGCCCACACTCATCCTTCTCAAGATCAAAATACTTCAAAATTCCTGAAATAAACATAAAATACAATATTGACGTATCATAGATCAAATGTGTAAACAAATACGACCAAAACACGATAAAATAAGCCAGAGATACATAAATATGAAAATATGCTCAATCTACCCAATCTATACCGAAATTAATAATAATATAACTAAAATACTACCTATATATATATATATATATATATATATATATATATATATATATATATATATATATATATATATATATATATATATATATATATATATATATATATATATATATATATAAATCAAGACAAACGCATGCTAATCAACTACCCCACGCTTTATTAGTTTGTTCGTCCTCAAACAAACGATAATTCCATAGAATAACCAGTATAAAAATAAGCTCAAGCAAAGAGTCGTATCGTGCTACATAGGTAATTTTGAAAATATATATAATTGCAATGCAAACTCAAACGCTAGACCCTTATTACATTGTCGCTTCCAAAAACAAAATCATGCATCCTCACAAAGGGTAATATATATATGTACTCTTAAAAACACTCAAGTATTATTTTTTTATGGGGACGTGTATACGCTCAAATATCAAAATACATGCACAATAAACAAGCACTGAAAACCAAAAACTTCTGCATCGAATAATAAGTGTGTAACTAACAAAGAATCGGAAATGGTCTTTAATGGGTTGTAATGTAGGCTCTTTGGACGGGTATGAAATATAAAATTAATGTGGCTAACTTAAAATCTAATGTGATCAATAACTCACAAAACTATTCTAATAACTGAACAAAACCTTTGTGCACCCCAATTAAAGATATTTTAAATTAAAAACACGCAAGCTTGCTCGCAAGAATACGAGGACACTTGTAGGGTGGAAAGTTGACTTGAATCATCTCTCAAGGACAACAAATTATCGGATCTCAGATAATTGTTCACAAACAAGTAACCAAAATATTTTTTTGGGGTTTTGTTGGTTTTTGCTTAATAACTACGAATCTAAATTGCAAGACTTAAACTTAAAACTAATTTGATTATCCTAAATTCTCAACTAAGAATTTAAAAGCAATTATTTAATCAATTTAAAACCTAAATTAAATTAACTAATTAATTATCTAAGAAATAACTATATTAAAATCCAAATAATTAAGAACTCAATATTAGAACCAAATCGCAGCAGCTAAATTATCATAAATCGTCTCAATATATCAACTACGAACATACGATCATGTATAAAATAAGTTACTACGAATCAAACAATAACATAAAACATAAAAACTTAAGCAAACTAACATAAGTTAATAGCATGAATATTCTCAAACAATTCAAGTATCCAATATCCAAACTTAAACATGAAACTCTGATCTAAACAGAGAATTAAATAACTAAAAACGTTCAGCGAATTCAAGATCATAAACCAAACTTCAAAACTTAAAGGTAACTAAATATTCAAAAGCTTAAAAACTAACTATTAATCTAAGAAAGCAATGAAAGGTTGCAAAAAACTTATTCTAACTAAAGGTTGCTAATTAAACTTCGGAAGTTCCATAGAGATTCGCAGCGAAACGGACAAAAATGGGCTTGGCAACGTCGAACGTCAACCGGGACTCATTTCGTTGAATCCTTCTTCTTGCTCTCGATCTCTGCGTTTTTGATGTTAAAATCCGACTCTAAACCCTAGTATTATGTTTATGGTAAGTTTTTAGGGTTGGAAGAACGCCAAATTCGGATTAATGATGCCTTTTTATAGAAAAATCGACTCTTGGGCTGCAAGACAACTTTAAGTCGGTTCTGGGCCTGTTAACGGTAAGGTAACGGTAAGGTAACCATGATAGTAGCTACCGCTAAAGCTATCGTTAATGCCTCTGTAAAGTCTTAGCGGTAGTGTTAAAGATAAGGTAGCGGTAGTAACCTTTATAGAAAGCTATCGCTAATTCTTCATTTTTGTACTTCTGCACTTCGACAACGGTTCTGGGTAGCGGTAAATAACCGTTATAGATAGCGGTATCTACTAGCGGTAGTAGCTATCGCTAATGCACCGTTAGTTTCAACGATACTATAATGGTTCCAGTAGAATAACCATTATAGAAAACTGACAGCTTCAAATTCTTGCTACTTCTTCGCCGGAAAGCTCGATCTTTGACTCTCAATCGTCATACTTCATCTCTAATGTGCTGAACTCTTCCGGTTACTTAGCTATAAGGTGAAAAACAAAAAAATATCACCTAATTGCATCAATCTAGATCAAAAAGCGGTAAAATAAGTTGGAAGTACAAATATACAAAATTAAGCTTAATCTATCCAACTTATACCAAAAATAATAAGAAAAATAAACTAAAATACTACTAAAAATCAAGACATTTATGCGTTAATAAAATACCCCACGCTTTATTTGTTTGTTTGTCCGCGAACAAACGTTAATTTTAAAGTATAACAAGAATGAAAATCAGCTCGAGCAATAAGTCGTGCGATGCTACATAGATAATTTTGAAAATATAGATACATGCAATGCAACTTCAAACACTCCACCCTTATTACATTGTCGATCCAAAATCCAATTCATGCATCCTCACTAAGGGAAATATATAGGGGTGTTCGCTCAAAGCACTCAAGCATTACTGCGTAGGACGTGTATACGCTCAAATCATACAAATACATGCACAATAAATAAGAACCGAAAATCAATCTCTTATCAATTGCATATTAAGGCTCTTTGGACAGGTATGGAATATATAAGTCGTGTGGCTAACTCACGATCTAACGTGATCAATAACTCACCAAACTATTCTAATCATGAAACCAATTGTTTCACCTCATTCAAATAAAACCTCACTAAACACTCATAGCGTAGCCTTTAAATTTAGGCTATTTCTCAACTCAAAACTCGTAAACCGACTGTAAGCTTGAACCACTTAAATGAAATTGAAGCTCATGACATGCTTCTACTTACAACACAACTCTTTGCCTCTTAAACATTAGGCTTCATAATAAAATAAACAATAAAACAAAAGCCTTCATTAGCGCGTAGGCAATGACTAACACAACTCAACTAGACTCACCATCCTTCTTTTTCTTCTTCCTTTTTTATTTACCCCTTATTATAACTTTTTATGGGTTTTTTTTTTAAGGATGGTGGTCCTCAATACTATTACAAATTTTCGTAAATCCCTGAGAAAATATCCAAAACACAACTAATCAATAAAAATAACTAACTCCTACCCCACGCTTTTAATGGTTGTAGGAGTCTCAAAAACACTCATGGCTATAGGAAATGGGTTATTTGGCTATGATTGGCTCATTCAGAATTTATAGTGGCTAAAAATATATGGATATGACCGGAATTAGGGTTTTTTCAGTGCCTTAACGTCTTGTTCAAAGTGAACTACACACAGCGGTTTCAAAGAGATATCAACACTGAAACTTATTCAAGTACATGCAAAGATGATAAACACTCAGGCTACTCACAGGCTTTTTGCATGAAAAAGTTTTGAATTGACGCGGCTTTTAAGGTTTTGCGAAATCAATTGCGTCCTAGTACCATTTTACAATATATAAATAATAATTTTGAAAAATTTATGCACTTATACACGCTCAAAAGACAAAAGCCTCAAATCTAATCTTAGCTAACTTCGACAGGCAAGCCATATAAACAAAATTCGACGCGGAAATAGCAATCAATCACGTAAAAATTTATGCATTTGAAAACAAAGACGTCAAATTGCACTTTCTTTTAAATATAAACCATACTCAACCGACCACCCCCTCCCTAAACACTTGGCAATCTCCTGATTGTCATAAATATAAAAGAAAATAAGAGCAAGGGAGATACGAAAACATCCCCAAAAATTTGATAGGCGAGTCTCTCCAAAAATGCTTGTGCAATTATCCTTCGTCTTAGACTGCGTGATTGGATTGTCTTGAACAAACCTATAAAACAAATAAACAAACAAAACAAACTACGATTGCGATCAATTGCGATAAGCAAGTGCCCGGTGGCACGTCGTTTGGGATTTGAAACGGCCGGATTGCGGCTCAACGTCGTAAATGGCTGGATTGCAGCTCATCAAAATGTTGCCGGACTACGACTAACTTGGGTCGGATTGTAACCTCGATCAATGAAAATGAAATTCGTAAAAATTAGACGGTACACGCTACTAGCGGTAACATGTAGCGGTAGGTTTCCTAGCGGTAAGCTCATTGTTATCCTTGATTGCTGCGGCTAGCAGTAGGTTCAGCGGTTGATCGTCATCGTTAACGCCTCGAGTGGAACTAGCGATAAGGCCTTGCGGTAGTGAGTTACCGCTATATAACCGTTAGTTATCCAGAATAAGTGATTTTATCGTATTATCTGCACATCAACACACACATAAATGTACGACAATTGACACAATATAAAGATAAAAATAAAATAAGTAAAAATCAAAAGAAAATGAAAACTAACGAACGCTTGGGTTGCCTCCCAAGAAGCACTTGTTCAACGTCGAAAGATCGACACAAGTTGCGTGATAAATATCTAGCTCGTGGTGGGCCCACAAACTCTCTCTTGCTACTATTTCGACTCTTCATATAGTTCTCGTGTTAAGGCTTAAGTCGATACTTGTGGACTTAGAAATTCAACTTGTCACGCTCAACGTATAGAGTGGCTACCATATACTCATCCATTTCTTTCATTAAAAATATTCCACTCCATGCTGCTTTAAAATTGGTTGGATCAAACTCACTTTCGGAATTATAGAGCACTAGTCAACCAACCTTCAACTTCCCATCATTATTTCTCTTGTCGAAAACTTCGTTCGACTTCTTCTTCATCCAATCCTTGCTATATGCCTTTCCCTCGTTCCTTTTACATTTAAGATTCTTATAGGGGTCGAGGGAAATATTTCTTGAACGATTATGCGGTGGCTTCGTCTCTTCTCTTGGCTCAAACTTCAAACGATCTCGTTGGGGTCTTAAATCCACTTTTGGCTCGTTTTTAGGCACATCAGACTTCATGGTCAACTCATCATCAAATGCATCTTCAATATCACATAACTCAATTCCCAGCAAATCCATCAAATTCTCCCCGCTCAAGTGTTCCTCGCCATCCTCATTATCAAACATGTCAATCGTGTTAATGCTCAGGAGTTCATTCGCGTAAGAATCTACTAAATCAACAGTAGTACAATCGTCCTTTACAAACGGTGCAGGACTCTTGTGAATATCTTGAAGTGAAAATGTCACCGTTTCGCCTAATACGGACATAGTTGTTAGAAGAGTTTTAGTGGTGATGAAATATACCAACGGGTTCTTGACTTGGTATTATTGGAATTCGATTCAATTGAAGGAGTCAATGTGTTTCAAGCTTTGAAAATAAAAGGAAAATGAAAATAAAGTAATTAAACTAGCTAAACTACACTAGGAATTTAAATTGCAAGTTGGTAGGATGTCTCGTCGTATGCCTCAAATAGAAAATGCAAAGCAATGAAGGATATAAGAAAAAACAAGCATTGTTTCACCAAGTACAAGTATGCATGCATAAAATCCTAAATAATGCAAATTAGAAAAATTGAAAGCATGGATGTAAAGAGAAATGAAAGTTTACATGAAAGTTTTAAACTTTAAGGAAAGTAACAAGCAACAAAGAGTAGATCTAAGTTTTAACCAAAAACTATGCATGAAAAATTAAATTGCAAATAAAGCACAAGAACAACTCAAATCAAGATGATCTAAGACTTGATCTATGATCTAGATGTGTCACTCATCTAGATTCCATATCCAATTCTTAAGATCTAACAAAAAATCAAGGTACAAAGGCAAAAGGCATAACATGAAGAACAAGCATGGAAATGAAGAACAAAGCATGGAAATAAAGAATTAAACATGAAATTGAAAGGAAACTTACCTGAATTAAGAAATGAAACAAAGCTTGAATGTAATTGCATCAAAAGTAACAATCCAAAGGAGTATTTGGATTCTTCTTAGGCTTACAAACCCAAGGCCAAGCATGAAAATAAATCTAAAACTAGAAAATAAATTACATCAAAGCTTGAAATTGAATCTAAAACCTAAGAGAGAGAAATTAGATCTTAAAAACTAGAGAGAGGATTTTTAATCCCAAACCCATGCTTGGGTTGGGAGGAAATGAGAGGTGGTTTTTACAAAATGAGAGAAGTCTCCTATTTATACTCCATTTAATTGGTTTAAATGGGCCAAAATAGCCTTCGAGGCTTGAAATTCTCAGGTTTGACCAAGTTTGACCCGGAGGCACCTTCCTAGACCATTGGCTAGCTTTTTGGCACATTTTAGCTCAATTTGGCTCAAGGTGGCTCGACCATGGCCGAGCCTGGGCGCTGGGCGCCAGGCTGGGCATGATTTTGGGCGTGGCCTTGGGCGCTGGCAATCGGGATGGGCGTGAGTTTGGGCATGGAAGCAGGCGTGCGTGGGCGCAGGAATGGGTGCGCTGCTGGGCGCAGGGATGGCGAGGGCGGGCGCATGTGCGCGGGAGCTGCCGAGACCGTGCGCGCGCTAGCGGGCGCTGCCTGCCGAGCATGTGGGGGTGCTATGCGCAGGGTTCGGCAGGCACCGAGCGGCTTCGGCAGGGGGCGTGCTGGGCGAGATTATGGGCGTGCCTGGCATGCCTTTTCATGTGCCAAGGGTGTGGCACGGATTTGGGCATCTTGGGCACGGAAATGGACTAACATTCCACAATGTTTTGCCCTTTTTAAGCTTGCTCTTGGCACCAACTTGGGCATGCAAATAGGCACGACTTGGCTTGAACTTTGGCCCTCAATGCCTTGGCCTATAAAATAGGAGATTTTAAACATAAAAACTAAAGAATTACATCAAACCCCCAATTAATTGAAGCCATTTAACCTAATTAAATATAAAATTAACAAGAAACACAAAAAATAACAAAAATAAGAAAAACAACCTAAAAACCTAATTATTCGACTTAAAACCGCTAAAATCAATATAAAACCCTAATTAAAAACACGAGAAAAATACAACAATTACAAGCAAAATAACTACCCCACACTTATCGGTTTGTTCGTCCTTGAACAACGAAAAGAATCGAGAGTGCACATGCAATGAACATTGTGTAAAAAGAAAAATCTTTGTGCTTATCCTTATTTATATGATGAAAGTATCAACGTAAACTCGCTATCGTCAAGCATTGCTAGTATTACTCTTTCTCAAATGCAAGCCAAATCGATGACTTCCTCACAAATAGAATCTTGAGGGTGTTCGCTCAATTCGCTCAAGTGTATATAGGACGTGTTTACGCTCGAGTCGGTCAATACATGCACATTGTCAAGATTTCACAAGTCGGACGCTCAAAATTGCTCATTGTACATGACCAAAGAAGAATCGAAAGAGGTCTTTGTTACGGGTTGTAGTATTGGCTCTTTGGTAAGGTACGTGATATTTGGATATAGTGGCTAACACACGATCAAACGTGATCAATAACACACAAAATCCTAACTTCCAAAACCAGAAGCTTATGATCGCTTCACCCTTCCCAAATCACCAAACTCTCATTCGAAACCCTTTCATTTTACACACTGTTTCCCGACTTTTATTTCACAAAACTTAGAATCTTTATGAATTTGCTTCTTTTTACTAGAATTAGCCCTTTTGAATTAGGCTTTTCACATGAATGCACGCTTTTATCACTTTTCGTGATTTGTGTTGGAATATTATTATTCCTTTTTTTTTTCTTTTTTTTGCATAAGCAAATCAAAACCCAAAACCCACAATCGATTTCCCTCACATTTCTCGTCAACTAATCATACACTCTATCACCTCACAATTCATGAAGATATACGAGCTAAAATCGAGTTCGGCTAACAAGAAATGGGACATAAGCTCAAGGGAGCTCGTTTGGGATTTTTAAAGTAGCTTAAATATATGGATATGGCCGGAACAAGAGTGATATATGTGCCTCGAGGTCATTTTCAAATTCAATCATGTACGAGCAAAGTCAAACCTCCTCAATGTAATTTCCATGAAAATACAAGCACGATGATAAATCACACAAGGCTACTCACTAGTTTGCACCGAATTTGAGAGCGAAATCAAAAGAGCTTTTAGAGCGTTGCAATCTTCTCACGAGAAAATGTTGATTATACATATATATATATATATATATATATATATATATATATATATATATAGGCGGTTTTTTGGACGAAGCACAAAAATTCAACCCCTCACACAAGAGTCCATAAACATGCAAAAACCCGACAAGTAAACTATTCAAACTTCGAAGCACGTGAAGTTGTTCAACAATGTAATAAAGATAAAAAAGACACAAAAATTGACTCAACCATATAATAGCGCAAATAGTAAGCGTCATTTCACCAAGGCTCGAGTTAAAAAGACAAATCGGGCTTCACAAAAACTGGGACCCTAACCACCTACCCACCCCACACTTAACCATGCATTAACCACATTTTAAGGAAAACCAAGTAAAAGGAGGGGGAATAGAAACTTCCTTAACTGAGCGAGTTTGAGTCGAGCTCGGAAGGTCCACCTAGGCATCTAAGAAATCCAAGCAAACACCAAGCATGGCTAGTATCTCTCGGCTTCATGAACGCTACTAACTTATCAAATCGTCCAAGGTTGAAGTCGAAAAACAAAATCTACAAAAGAAAATCACAAAAAATTCAAAAACTTAAGAAAAATATGTACATAAACCCAAATAAAACGAAACTAAAGACCAAAAGGGACCAAAAGACAACTCGAAAATATTTTTTTTAGTTTTCAATTTTTCAAATGTTTTTTTTGGATTTTCGTTTTAAGAAGAAGGAAAGAAAGGAAGAAAGAAAATAAAAGAAATAAACGAGAAGAACTTGGGTTTCCTTCTAAGATGCGCTTGTTTTACGTCATTATCTCAACGTACTCCCTTTTGGTCAAGGTGGAAAGATCACGGGAGGGTCCACCAACACAATCTCCTCCTTGTCGGGAGGATCCACTCTTTGGAACGTCCTTGGCGCATTGAATAGCTCAAATAGTATTCGCAAAAAAGAAACCATTCCAAATGGGCAAACGACACTCATCTCGGCTAGGTCCTCGGGTGGAATGGTGACTTTAAAGTGACCCGATAACTCGTCTAAGAAACGATTGGAATAATGGCCGGCTAGCTTGTTCATCCTTTGATCGACAAACGGGGGAGGGAAATGATCTCTCTTGGTAGCCGCTTTCAACTTCTTAAAATCGATCAACGTCCTCCAACCCATTGTAGCCCTCGTGGCCAACAACCCTCCTTCTTTATCCTTAAGAGCTAACAAGCCGCTCGTCTTGGGCACCAAGTCAATGGGCTTCACCCACTCGCTTTTGGACATTACGAACATCAAGCCCTCCAATAGCAACCTCCTCATCCCGGCTCTCACCATATGTCCAAGACTCGAATTCAAAGTGATAACTCCCTCAACCACTCCAGGTATCCAATCAATAGCACTTTTAAGAACATCAACCCCTTTAACCATCCTCTCCTCCTTTTCCTCTCGATGCGAATCTGAAAGGATGATAATCGACTTGCTTTCCTCCTCCTCCTCAAGATGATCGTCAATATTTTCAATCTCATCATCAATAACCCCCAGCTTCCCCTCTAAAAAGTTGTCGTTGCCCCAAACAACACATCGAGAATCATCTCCACACAAAATGGGGTCAAATAGAGTCACAACGGGCTCATCAAGAAGAACAAGGGGCTCATCCTCACAACATCCCTCTATATCAACAACCGGGACAACCTCCTCCTCATTGCTCCTCCCTTCTAAACAAACTCATTCGACCATGGCCATGATGAAGTCCATATACACCCACTCTTCGCAAGATTGTTTTGAAGTGAAAGGTAAGGGGTCAAGAGGGGTAACTCGGAATCGAAAACAACTCCTCCTCCGATGGTGAGACAACCGAATCAACTACCCCGCACTTTTCAAGGAACGTGACCGGAAGAGTAGGCGAAGGTAGTGGGTCCACTTGATAAGTAACAAGAGTATCGTGAGGCGGAGGGGGAGTATGACAACCGGGTCCTTCATAAGGAGGAGTCGGTTCCGGGTTAGACATATGAGCGATTCGAGCCTTCAATGTCGCTGTTTTTGTAACCAACTCAAACTCCTTCGAGGATAAAGCCATGTTCACGTCATAATCATGAGAATACATCGGTGGAGAAGATTTTCGCTCGGGAGGGCCACTTGGGACAATGTAGCTCCCACCTCCAAGCAACTCATAAGGATCGGGGGTCGGCGGTGGAGTAAAAGAAGGCGTAGCACAAGCGAGTCCCGCTTGATATCCACGACATCCATACATATCAATAGAATCGAACGAGGAATTTAAAGGGTAATAGTCGAAAATATGATCACTCGTTCCACACCATCCACATCCCAAAAAAGGTCGGCTAACATCCCTCATAGTACGGATGGGGGGCCACTTTTCACATTGGATCTCGGACCACCAAACAAAGCATAATCTTCGTGATCTTTAGCGGTGAAAGGGGGAATTCGGGGAACACCAAATGAGCCGGGAATCAGAGTTTGCATACTCGGATAAGGATTTGAAGCACCATACCCTCTGGAAGAACCATTCATACCCATGACGCCACCAAACCTAACATGGCTTGCACCATGCCCTCCCATGTTGGGTTGCCCATAACCATAACCACCATTGGCAACGTGGTTTGCACCATGCCCTCCCACGTTGCTAAAGCCATTATACAATATCTCATTCCCGACATGGTTTTCACCATGCCCTCCCATGCCGAGAATGTATCCACCATAGCTATAAGAACCTTGCATACTTAAAGAAAAAGCGTCAAATACCAAAGAAAGCTAAAAACACAATGAAACGACAATTAAACCGAAAGCCTTAACCAAGTCGTTGTAGTATAGTGGTGAGTATTCCCGCCTGTCACGCGGCGCCATTTTATTGTGTAGTTTTTCGTGGTTTTAGAAATTAAAAGGTTCATGGCTTGGTATTATCGGAGTTCAATTCGATTGAAGGTTTCAATGTGTTTCAAGATTGGAAAACTAGTGCAGAAACAGCTTTTAAGAACGCCTGTTTCTGCAGATTAAGAACGCCCTGCTGAGGCGTTCTGTATGGAGCTGTTCTTGAAAGTCTGACATTTAAGAACGCCTCAGTAGGGCGTTCTTGAATGTGAGACTTTCAAGAACATTTTTCAGAGACGTTCTTAAAAAAATATTCAGCCGTTCTAGAAAGTCAGTTTTGCAGGTTTCGCCCGTTCTGGAATTGTACTTTGAAGAACGTCCTTTTTTAAGACGTTCTGGAAAATATACTTTCCAGAACGTCCATTTTTTAGGCGTTCTTAAAAGTACACTTTCGAGAACGCCTAAAAAATGGACGTTCTCGAAAGTATATTTTCCAGAACGTCTTAAAGTAGGACATTCTGGAAAATGTACCTTCGAGAACGCCTAAGAAATGGACGTTCTCGAAAGTATATTTTCCAGAAAGTCTGAAAAAAGGACGTTCTGGAAAATGTACTTTCGAGAAAGCCTAAGAAATGGTCGTTCCGGAAAATGTACTTTCGAGAATGCCTAAGAAATAGACGTTCTGGAAAGTACACTTTCGAGAACGTCTGAAAAAGGGGCGTTCTTGAAAGTATACTTTCGAGAACTCCTCTATAACAGGCGTTCTGGAAAGTATACTTTCCAGAACGGGTTTTTGAATAACCGTTCTAGAAAGTAATAAAAATTTTAAAAAAAAATGAAAGCAGGCCAACAAATACATCAAATTTTGTTCCAGATTTACTTTTCCAGGCCTGCTCATACAATTTTATTACCTATTTAATTCACAAAACACATTTCATTTATATAATCTAAATATCAAACAACACATGACATTAATCATAATAATACACAATTACCAAATATGAAGATGCTCTTAGAGAAAAATAAACTTAGAAAAACAATAATACTATTTGTTGACTGCTAAAAGTATAATACTACTGCACCATTAATGTACAACATCGTTCCATCTATCCTTAGCAAAGCACCATAAACACACAACACACATGCATGCACCATATATACTATATAGTGCTAAAACCATATTATTCCGCAGTGTGTGAGAGAGAGATAATCTGTATAGACGAACCAGATATGGGATTCCCATCTTCAAGTTCTCCGGTAGAAGGTGACCCCTCGATACTCCGAGAGCGGGGCCCACGCCTGCTCTTCTTCACGTGAGGCTGCTGTTGTGTCACCGGATTACTCGCCGGCAACTGCGCCTTGTAAATTCCCAATTCTACCCCGCTGTCGTCTGGAACCTCCGGCGCGGACAGGTTCAACCAAAATTCAGCGGGCTGCCTGGTGAACAAGTTTAAAGCTGATTGAAAAATAGTACCTGAGTGACTAAGGCATATAGAAAATAAGGTACTTAATACCAGATTTAATATGAAGAATTCATATTCATGATATAAAACTATCAAATTTCAACTTATAACTTCGAGTTTCAGAATCCATAATCCAGAAATAAATCAAAATTTTCATATAATTTCAACAATAATAGTTATGCTAATATTCTCGTTACGATTCCAAATCAACCTTATCAAATTATATTCTACTAACTCTA
>BMAC01000642.1:88479-137902 GCA_014905375.1 Phtheirospermum japonicum | reverse complement strand
AAAAGTTATATCATAAAATATAAATTGGCAACCAAATAAGGCATTAATTATGAACAAGTTTTTTAAGTTTTAAAGTTATAACAAAAATTGCTCTGCAAGGAATTACATCGCACACACATTATTCGAGTCCGCCTCTTTCTAGCATAATTCAATAACACACATTCCTTTATAAAGAGTCTTCCAATGTTAATAATCCATAAATATAGCTACATATAAATTGCATATGTAACAACACAGTCAGAGAGGCATATCAATAGTCAGAGAGGCATATCTATACACAGGCATATAAATAAACAGAGTTATGGAGAGCAAAATTACCTGTGGAACACATCAATGGGCTGATTAAGCTCGCTGAATTTAATGTCGTCCAATGACGTTTGATCACTTGACAATTTCTAATACCTCCACTGGTTACTCATTTCTTCCGCCATTCCTCAAGATATCCTTACAAAAAATTGAAAGTTAAAACCATATTTAACAAAAGCATAGTTACAACCGAAAGAATGAGAGTATTGGTAAAATAGCTGTACAAGAAACACAAAATCAAATTTATTAGGAAAAGCGGCCCTGAGGAACTACGAAACCCTGATAAAAGAGTGCAGAAAAAACAGCACAAACACTGTAAGCTGCTATGGTAAACCAAGGAAACTTCTTAGGCATATCATGTTTAATAAATCATCTAATAGCCTAATAATAACCAAAAACAAAGAAAGCAATCTTCGTTATCACTGCAAAATAAAACAAAGTACAAACTTTTAGGACTAAAGACAGAATGAACAGAACATTTTCCCATCAAGAGTAGCATCCATACTAGTGGTACACAAAGGGCAGAAAAATTCCCCATTTTAAAAACTTGCACATAGTACTAATTCAAAACACTAGTTTTACAAAGCAGCAAACCAACTTACCTTTCCCATGTAGCAGAGTAGAAAGGAACAGTTGATATAACCCAGAACCAGAAAGCATTCCGCCCACACATTGCAGTGCTTCCAAAGGCAAACGACTCAAACTATAAAGAAATTCTAAATCAATCTTCACTAATCACTCTGAAATAAAATAAATAAATAAGTAAAATTCAACAACATACCGCACACGCAAGAGCATCACATCCTGCAATTTTTTTGGGGCACAGTAATTTGTGAGATCATTGTCAGGACAGAGTTAAATAAATGAACAGAATGATGAACAAGAAAAAAAAATTCATCAACAGCATGATCAAAAAGTTCACCCAATGGACTAGATGAACTTGTTCTTCTAGCTTGTTTTCCATCAACAACATCAAATGTCTAGCATAATTTTCGAAAGGAAAATAGAGATGATAAGGATGGGCTGACAACTCACAATCAACTACTTCTGAAAGAAATTTCTAAATTTGGTTATGCAAAGAGATTTAGAACAGAATTTGACTTAAGATATTCAACCAAAAAACCCCATAATTTCTGACATCCTGTTATATATAACTAAGTTCTACCACAAAACAATAGCAAATAGATGTCAAAAACAGAACTAAAGGAACTTGAGCATACTTGATACAAGAAGAGAAACAATCCATGCGCAAAATGAACCCATCTTGGCGGAGGTGAGTCCAACTGAGGTGAATATATCTGCAGAAGGAGTTTAGACAGACAGATAAAGGGTTGAAATAAATCTCCAAAAACAGACAACAATGGAGAGAAGGTTTTCAAACTCAGCAAGAGCAGTAAAGGACTCTTACCCTTATAAACATTTAATTAAATATTTAAAGAATCCAAAGATCAATATATTGCAAATATAGTGATACGGAATAAGCTTAAAAAAAAGGTGAAACACAGCTTCCGACGCTTTTTAGAACTTCAAACTTTAATATAAGCATTGTATGGAAAGACCTCCCACTACAAAAGGAGTGTGTGTGAGAGAGAGAGAGAGAGAGAGTTCACTCACATATCCAAGTAATGCAGACGTAACCAAAAACATGAACCCCATAAGTGTAATATGTACATGAAACACATGCAAAATAAGGCATGGCCATATGAGCAAATATGCTGAGGCGAAATATACATATTACCAAAGAGGAGAAATTTGAAGAATACTTACCCCGTTGGGTATGTCTCCAGTCCATGCACAAAGGGAAACAAAAATAAATTATTGACCAATCAAGGAACATCAGAACTGTACAAAATATCATTTAGAAAAATTATAAGCTTGTGGTTTTAGAATGGAGAGCATTCCAATCAATATCTTCAACAGTCCTGCTACCAGTTTCCTCAAAGGTTCTGCTAAGCACTAAGGCACTAGCTCGTCTTGTGTACAACTTACTAGGTCCCACATCTTTCGCTCTAAAGTTATTTTTTCCTGCTCGGTTTCCATGTCCCTTGTCAAAACATTTTGATCGATCTTCACGCCGTTTCTTCTCCTCTGGAGAATCTGCGAGTGCAGTTGCAGCGGAATAATATTTTGTCAAACTTTGCTCCTTGTCACTATCGCTAAAAGTTTCACCATCATCAGCTGCCTTGAAGTCTTCACCAAGATGCTGCCTCTTAGCAGGTCTAGTAACATTCTTACTGAAACTTTTCTGAAACGCGAAAGGAAATCTGGAGCCTGAATTATCATTATTCTCTGTTTTTCCACCAGAAACCTGCAAACATATCAGAACCATGGTCAGCACTCAACTCATTTGAAGACCAAGATAATTTAAACCAAATCAAGTCGAGCACAGTTTATGAAAAATAACAACATTTTCTCCATTACACTTCAGGTGATTCCATAGATCATTGCGCCAAAAACCAAATAAGAAACTCATTTTTGCAGCCCATTTCACCCTCAATATATTGAAATTTTCAAATGCATCAATCAATACTAATAAGCTAAAGTAATTAAGAATGTCAATAACYYGTAGAATCAACTTAATAGTTAAGTGAATGTCAGTATAAAAGTTACCAATCGTAAATGTGAAAAACATTCTATGCAACCCAATAGGCGGGGGTTTATCCAAAGATAAACACTACAAAAAATGCCATCAAAAAATTCCCGTACCTTTTTGTTGTTCCAATTACCATGTACTGCAGTTCCTGGAGCAATACTAGTAGATTTGTGAACCATTTTTTCCTCTAGAGCAGGCTCCCACCGACTTTTGGCARGARGACTAGGACTCCTACTCRTGMGCATTGCAAAAGTTAGTGATGGAAACAGTTTATCGCTGCAGATAACATTCAGATGCATTTGTTCTTGACTCTCGTTTCCATGAAAAAATATATGCATGGGACAAAAGAAACATACTCCTTGTCGGCCGAATCGGTATTCGACATTGGGAAAAGAGGCTCAATGTCCCAGTCCTTTGTGTAAAGTGTACCATCAGCAGTCGCTTTTGTTATTACCTAGATGATAAAATGAGTTAAACCATGTTAAGATCAAAGGACTGAGCAATTCTTTTCTCAACACGAAGACATAACATTACAGTCCAACAGAAGATAATTTAGTAAAACTGCTCCAAAAAGTTATAGCCAATCAATTATGTAAATCCAGGATAGATAGATTGGTGTAGATACATTATAGAAGAATAATTCATAACCGCGCTTGAACTAGTAGCAAATTATAGTTATTTAGGTTCACAAAAGGTTTCCATTGATACTACTTCTACAAATATGCTTGTCAATAACATTGTAAGGCAGGCAATAACACCTCAAAGAAATGCCAGTGTAATATGTTCAACTTATGAGACACCACCGTATCATGATTTTCAAACATGCTGTTTTCAGCTTCAATACTGTATTTAATATGAAACAGTTTAACCATTCAACCTCTAAGGTTTTGGTACCTAGATTATCCTCAATCATTCAACACCCCAGCAAAGGAGCTTCAAACCATGCTAAATTTGTCAACTGCAACAGTAAAATCTCAGGCCAACTACACAAAGTCAACTTCAGATTTTCAGCATAACTGTGAACATCAATAATTACAACCTGCAAGCACTCATCCCTCCAAACAAGTCAAGAATCCATATCAAGCTAACACAAACCAAAGCAATTATAATTACACTAAAATATGACCATCACCGAAAAGAACAGCCACCAAATATACCAAAGATTAAATTAAGAAAAAGAAAACCAAAAAAACTTACGGCATCCAAAGGGGGAATAAATGAACACAGTGTTTCCAGAAGGGCTGCAACACATACTTGGCAACATAAGAGTGATCCACTCTACTGTACTTGTACCTATGCAGAGCCTCAACTCCATGCGGCCCTAGTATCCCATTCTTTCTTTGACTTTTTATCGATAATTCCGGTAATATGAATCGCAATCACACTCCAATTGAAAAAAATCCTTCAAAAAAAAAACCCTGTAAGCTGAATGACCTGCACCGGGAAAACGAGACCAAATTTCCGCGCTAATCGAAAAATGGAATTCAAAAACCTAGAAACGATAGATTAAGCAGCGGATCGAATAATGCATCTGGAAAAAAGCATATACAAGAGATAATAATGCAAAATTACAATATGAGTGTGTCAGTGTGTTTATTATGGAAAATTGCTCACATCATTAAAAAAAAAGGTGAAAGGACAGAAAATTTTGAATTCACCTTCAGCAAATTAATTTACAGAGATGGGGCATCAGATTCAGATCTCCGCTTAATTTAAAATACCCTTACCCATTTTGGCCCGTCCAATTAATTAGAATTGAACCTGGTCTCTTCTGGTACTTGCGGATCTCACGAAGCGCAACCGTCCCTGGCCCGAAGTGATGGGGCTTCTTGACGCCACCAGTCTCCGGAGCGGATTTCCTCGCTGCCCTAGTCGCCAGCTGCTTCCTTGGTGAGTCGTCCGAGCAGATCTCCTCGCCGCCCTAGTCGCCAGCTGCTTCCTCGGTGAGTCATTGGAGCAGATATCCTCGCCGCCCTAGTCGCCAGCTGTTTCCTCGGTGCCTTGCCACTGTTAGATTTTCTCTCGCCGGCTGCTTTGTTCTTGTGCGGGAGTGTAAAGTTTTGGCAGAGGAGAGATGGATCGGGGAGGAAGGGGCTAGGGATAAGGGTTTTGTTTTATTTTTTAATTAGAAAAATTGGTTTTGTGGGTATATTTTAATACAGAAATAATATGACATACGAGAACGCCTTTTTAAAGGCGTTCTTAATATTACTTTCCAGAACGTCATTTTTAAAGACGTTTTCGATATTTAAACATACGAGAACGTCGTTTTTAAAGACGTTCTTGATATTTAACATATGAGAACATCATTTTTAACTATGTTCTGAATATCTAACATACGAGAACGTCTTTTTAACGACGTTCTTGATATCCAGTATACCATAACGTCTTTGAAAAAGACGTTCTCGTATGTGACACTTTTATTACAAAAATGCCACCGCCTGACATTTAAGAACGCCGCCTCCTGAGGCGTTCTTAAATGCCTGTTCTTGAATCCTGTTTTTGTACTAGTGAAAAATAAAACAATTAAACTAACTAATCTAAACTAGGAATTGAAATAGCAAGTTGGTAGGATGCCTCGGTCGTATGCCTTAATATGTAAATGCAAGCAAATCAAAGAAATAAGCAAAAACAAGCATTGTTTCACCAAGTACAAGCATGCATGCACAAGGTACAACTATGCATAAAAACTCAAATAATGCAAATTTTCTAATATTGAAAGCATGGATAGAAAGAGCAATGAAAGTTGACATGAAAGTTTAAACCTTTAAGGAAAATAACAAGCAACAAAGAGTATATCTAAGTTTTAACATAAAACTATGCATGAAAAATAAATTGCAAATAAAGCACAAGAACAACTCAAAATCAAGATGATCTAAGACTTGATCTATGATCTAGATGTGTCACTCATCTAGATTCCATATCCAATTCTTAAGATCTAACAAGAAATCAAGGTGCAAAGGCAAAAATCATAAAATGAAGAACAAGCATGAAAATGAAGAACAAAGCATGTAAATGAAGAACAAAACATGAAAATAAAGCATAAAAAATAAAATTGAAAGGAAACTTACTTGAATTAAGAAATTAAACAAAGCTTGAATTTAATTGCATCAAAAGTAACAATCCAAAGGAGTATTTGGGTTCTTCTTAGGCTTACAAACCCAAGGCAAGCATGAAAGTAAATCTAACACTAGAAATGAAAATTACATCAAATCTTCAAATTGAATCTAAAACCTAAGAGAGAGAAATTAGATCTTAAAAACTAGAGAGAAGATTTTTAATCCCAAAACCCATGCTTGGGTTGGGAGAAAATGAGAGGTGTTTTTACAAAATGAGAGAAGTCTCCTATTTATACTCCATTTAATTGGGTTGAAATGGGCCAAAATAGCCTTAGAGGCTTGAAATTCCCAGGTTCGACCAAGTTTGACCCGGAGGCACCTTCCTAGACCCTTGGCTAGCTTTTTGGCACATTTTGGCTCAATTTGGCTCGAGGTGGCTCGACCATGGATCGATGTGGCTCGGCCATGGCCGAGCCTGGGTGCTGGGCGCTGGGCGCCGGGCTGGGCGTGATGTTGGGCGTGGCCTTGGGCGCTGGCAGTCGGGATGGGCGTCAGTTTGGGCATGAAAGCAGGCGTGCGCGGGCGCAAGAACGGGCGCGCTGCTGGGCGCAGGGATGGGCGAGGGCGGGCGCATGCGCGCGGGAGCTGCAAGACCGTGCGCGCGCTGGCGGGTGCCTTCCTGCCGAGCGTGTGCGGGCGTTGCGTGTAGGGCTCGGCAGGCACCGGGCGCTTCGGCAGGCGCCTGGTGGCTTCGGCAGGGGGCGTGCTGGGCGAGATTTTGTGTGTGCCTGGCATGCCTTTTCATGTGCCAAGGGTGTGGCACAGATTTGGGCGTCTTGGGCACGGAAATGGGCTTTACATTCCAGAATGTTTTGTCCTTTTTAAGCTTGCCCTTTGCACCAACTTGCGCATGCAAATAGGCACGACTTGGTTTGAACTTTGGCCCTCAATGCCTTGGACTATAAAATAGGAATTTTTAAACATAAAAACCAAAGAATTACATCAAACCCCCAATTAATTGAAGCCATTTAACCTAATTAAATATAAAATTAACAAGAAACACGAAAAACAACAAAAATAAGAAAAACAACCTAAAAACCTAATTAACCGACTTAAAAACTGCTAAAATCAATATAAAACCCTAATTAAAAACACGAGAAAAACACAACAATTACAAGCAAAACAATAGTCATCCTCCCTTTGTTTACGTCGATCACTGTGCGCTTTGTAGACATGAATGAACGTCCTAAAAAAATGGTGTGTTCTCGATTCTTGCTTTGTACGTCACCAACGTCCATTGACCAGCACTACTAGCTTGTCTACTTATACTAAGACATCCTCCATGATCCCTAAAGGTATCCTTATCGTTCTATCCGTAAATTTTAATCTCATCCTGGTCGGCTTCAACGGTCCTAGGTCAAACTCCTTGTAAATTGAGTGGGGCATCAAATTTATGCTAGCGCCAAGATCGAGCATCCCCCTTGCCGTTTGTCCATTCCTAAGGGAAATAGTTATGCAAAAGCTTCAAGGGTCTTTCTCCTTGGGCGACAGTGGCTGTTTGAATATTGCACTAACTTCCTTGGTCAACGCCACATAATGGTTGGCTGCTAAGCGCCTTTCTCTCGATGCCAACTCCTTGAAAAACTTTACATAAGCGGGCATCGTCTTTATAACATCTAATTAGGGAAGGTTAATGTTCATATTCTTCAATAAATTACACAACTCCATAAACTTCTTATTCTCTTTCGCTGGACGAAGTCGTCTTGGGAAGGGAACTTGATCGTAACTAGTGAACTTTTCCAGGAAATCAATGAGGCCGTTAGTTGCTGTAGAATTGTTCTTTCTTTTCAACGCTCCCGGAACATATGGATTTGAAGATTTATGCATATGGTCGGCTGTTTTAGTTTCATCTACTTGAGGTTGGGTCTCGACTCATTTCTTGTCTTCCTCCTTTTCTAGCTCGATGCCGTTATCCACTACTTTTCAGCTTCTTAGCACATGAATAGCCGAGGCGTGTTCTGTTTTGTTTGGAAAAGTATTTTTCTCCTTCTTCAATGACGCCATGTCAGTTGCCAATTGTCCTACCATCATCTCCAATCTTCTTAGTCCTGATGAATTTCCAAGAGTGCTTTTGGCCATTTCAGTCATCATCGTTCTAAATTCTTTCATATCATCCCGAACTTCTTTCATTTCACCTCGAACTCCTTTAATTTCCTCCTGAACATGCGTGAGGATGTCTTGGTTCTGAATAGTTTTGGCGACTTGGTTTTGCCGCCAAACTAAAAGTTGATTAGTTGGTTATACTTGGGCAGGAACCAGCGCCTTTGGTTAAAAATTATTTTGCAGAGGTAGTGGTGGTAAATAATTAGGATCGGTTTGCAGAGGTAGGGTACATGATTTAGATTTCCCGGGCCAAACTGAAAGTTAGGAGGATTACGCAATCCAGGGTTATAAGTGTTCCCAATAGGGGGCGCATTTTGAAATGTTTGAATCGCGTGAACTCCTTCAGCTCCTGTTTCTTCATATACGGATGAGCAATCGTTCGCCAAATGTCCAATCATTCCAAATTGTGCACATAGTAATGGTACTTTCTTCTTTTGTCTCGGTTCCTCTACCTTCAATGCAGCTAGTCTCTTATTAACCATCTCCTGAACCATCTCTTCTATCTTCTTTTCTCCTACTTTCTCAACTATCGTCACTTCATTCACTTTCAATTTCTGAGGTCGGGAACTTGTTTGTCGAGATTCTTCACCTTGATTTTACAACACTCTTCTTGCCTCGGAGGCCGTTAAATCTCCGAAATCTCCTCCAGCTACTATTTCCACGAGACCTTTGCTCATGGGTGACAGACCATCAAAGAAAAACTAATTCACCATCTCAGGGGAGTATTTATGGTGTGGGCATGCGCGTAAAAGTGCCTTTTAGCGTTCCCACGTCTCGTGAAACAATTCTCCGTCCAACTGCTCGAAATTAGCTATTTGCCTACGAAGCTGTCCCGTGGTTTGGGCTAAATAATATTTATCGAGGAATTTTGCACTTATCATCTCCCAATCTGTTAAAGATCTCGGCTCCAATGATAGTAACCACACCTTCGCCTTGCCTTTCATGCTGTATGGAAAACAAATCATTTGTAATTCATCTCGATGAAGCCCATTAGTTTGAAACCTACCCACTTCATCAATAAAACATTCTAAAAATGCTAAAGGGTCCTCGTGAGCATTTCCATGAAAAGTCCGAAGCAAATTAATTTGATGTGGTTTGATTTCTACTTCCCAAATCTCATTGTCGAGGTGCTCGGGGGCGCCTCGGTGCTCTTTCCCTATGAATAACATCTTCATACTTGCTTCCATCATAAATATCACCAAGGTCTTGATCTTCAAGCCATTATCTACACGCTCACGTCGAGGGGGTGTCCTTTCCAAATAATTATCATGTAAATTTTCAATGTGTCGTTCATTTCTCGCTCGATTATCATGTTCTTATTGTTGCTCGTTGCGATAGGCTCTCTGTAGGACTGGGCCTACTGCTTGTTGTGGTTCGCTTCCATATTCTCCCCTACGTCTTCGTGGAGGTTTTAAAGGTAACTCATTGTTTAATGCATCGAACAACTCATTGTGATCGTCCTCATGATTCTATATTTTAGTCGTATTTTCGGGAATCTCATCGCACACGATATCAGTATCTATGGAAGAAACGCTCTTGGGAACGGAAACATGTCTTGGTTTTGCTGGATTCGCACGATGGATGTTGTCAAAGAATGGTGCAAGATCGAGGATAAGTAAATGTCGACCTAGCATAAACTCAAAAAAACATAAACGTACCAAGTGGCAAAATCCAAACCAAGCACACATATAATTATAAACGACTCAATTAAAATAAAAAAAAATGAATGATTATGTTTGACTCCTTATTGTTGTCCCCGGCAACGGCGTTAAAGTTTTGAACCAAACTTTTGTGCACCCCAATTAAAGATATTTTAAATTAAAAATATGCAAGCTTGCTCGCAAGAGCACGAGGACACTTATAGGGTGGAAAGTTGACTCGAATCGTCTCTCAAGGACAACAAATTATCGGATCTAAGATAATTGTTCACAAACAAGTAACCAAAATATTTTTTTTGGGTTTTGTTGGTTTTTGATTAATAACTGCGAATTTAAATTGCAAGACTGAAACTTAAAAACTAATTTGATTATCCTAAATTCTCAACTAAGAACTTAAAAGCAATTATTTAACCAATTTAAAACCTAAATTAAATTAACTAATTAATTCTCTAAGAATTAACTATATTAAAATTCAAACTAATTAAGAACTCAATATTAGAACCAACTCGCAACAGCTAAATTATCATAAATCGTCTCAATATATCAACTACGAACATACGATCATGTATAAAATAAGTTACTACGAATCAAACGATAACATAAAGCATAAAAACTTAAGCAAACTAACGTAAGTTAATAGCATGAATATTCTCAACCAATTCAAGTATCCAATATCCAAACTTAAACATGAAAATCTTATCTAAACGAAGAATTAAATAACTAAAAACGTTCAGCGAATTCAAGATCATAAACTAAACTTCAAAACTTAAAGGTAACTAAATATCCAAAAGCTTAAAAACTAACTTTTAATCTAAGAAATCAATGAAAGGTTGTAGAAAACTTATTCTAACTAATGGTTGTTGATTAAAATTCGGAAGTTCCATAGAGATTTGCAGCGAAACGGACGAAAATGGGCTTGACGATGTCGAACGGCAACCGGGACTCGCTTCGTTGAATCCTTCTTCTTGCTCTTGATCTTTGCGTTTATGATGTTAAAATACGATTCTAAACCCTAGGCTTATGTTTATGGTAAGTTTTTAGGGTTGGAAGCACGCTAAAATTCGGATTAATGATGCCTTTTTATAGAAAAATCGAATCTTGGGCCGCAAGACTACTTTAAGTCGGTTCTGGGCCCGTTAACGGTAAGGTAACGGTAAGTTAACCGTTATAGTAGCTACCGCTAAAGCTATCATTAATGCCTCTGTCCAGTCTTAGCGGTAGCATTAACGATAAGGTAGCGGTAGTAACTCTTATAGAAAGCTATCGCTAATTCTTCATTTTTGTACTTCTGCACTTCGACAACGGTTCTGGGTAGCGGTAAATAACCGTTATAGATAGCGGTAGTAGCTATCGCTAATGCACTGTTAGCTTCAATGATACTATAATGGTTTCAGTAGAATAACCGTTATAGAAAAATGGAAGCTTCAAATTCTTGCTACTTCTTCACTGGAAAGCTCGATCTTTGACTCTCGATCGTCATACTTCATCTCTAACGTACTGAACTCTTCCTGTTACTTAGCTGTAAGGTGAAAAATAACAAAATATCACTTAATTGCACCAATCAAGATCAAAAAGCGATAAAATAAGTTGGAAGTACAAATATACAAAATTAAGCTTAATCTATCCAACTTATACCAATAATAATAATAAAAATAAACTAAAATACTACTAAAAATCAAGACATCTGTGCGTTAATGAATAACGAAGCAATGTACTTCACCTCATTCAAACAAAACCTCACTTAACTCTCATAACGTAGCCTTTCTACTTAGGCTATTTCTCAACTCGAAACCAAAAACCGACTTCTGAACAAACCACTTAAACAATTTAGAAGCTTGTGATACGCTTCTTCTTTCAATAACAACTCTTTCCTCTTTAACATTAAGCGTCATAAGAAAACCAACAATACTAAACACATGCCTTTATAAGCATAAGCAACAAATCAACAAGATTCACCATCCTCTTTATTCATCATTTTTTATATTTTTTGGATGATGATGATCTTTAACACTTTTTACAATATTTTCATAAATCCTTGATCATAATTTTAAAACAAAAATAACCGATAAAAATAACTAACTCTTACCCCATGCTATTAACGACTTAGGAGTTAACTCATAAACATTCATTGCTATAGGAAATGGATACTTGGCTATGAGGGGTTTATTCGGAATTTATAGTAGCCAAAATATCTGGATATGGCCGGAATAAGGGTAATTTTTGTGCCAAATTGTCATATTCAAAGCTAACTACACACTGCGATTTCAAAGAGATCTCAAAACAGAACCTACTTAAGTACATGCAAAGATGATAAACACTCAAACTACTCAAAGGCTTTTGCATGAAGAGATTTTGAATTAACACTGCTTTTAAGAATTTGCGAAATCATTTATGTCCAAGTACCATTTTAAAATATATATAAATAATTATTTTGAAAAATTTTATGCACTTATACACGCCCAAGACAAGAAACTCAAATCACACATAGTCAACTTTGACAGGATAAACTAGACAAACACAAATAAGCACATGAATAGCAATGAATCACGTTCAAATACTAGCTATTACAAAACCACGAATTCAAATTGCACAATTATAAAATACAAATCACTACTCAACTACTCTCCCCCTCCCTAAAAATCTGGCAATCTCCGAATTGCCATAAGTACATATAAAGATCAAATCAAAAGAGGAAAGTAATAAGAAAAATGTCCCTGAAGACTAAATAGTTGAGCAACTCCAAATAGAACTGTGCAATCATCCCATCATCTTGAATCACATGATTGAGATTGTCTTGATTAGCAAACTGTGAAAATAAACAAGCAACAAAATAAATAATAAACTAACTAATTATTATTTTTTTTAAAATTAGAACTCAATGGAAGAATCGTCATCAACATCCATCTCTAGCTGAGACTCAGTTTCTTTAGAGGGGAAGGCATCGTTGAAATGCTCCTTGAGGTGAGAGAGACAATATTTGATCTTTCGAAGGCTTCATTGACTACTTGTGTTATTAGTATCGATTTTCTCATCCATCAACTAAATCTTCTCGAATATCTTCATTTGGAAGGATTGATTCTCCTTGAAAAACCGATTCCAATCGGGGTTCGTACCCGAATCAGTTTGTGGGGCCATTCGGGGGGCATCCTCGTCATGATTTTCGGTAAGTCGCGATGAGGATCCACCTTGTCCGGTGTTTTGTGCTTTTACCATTGAGACGCACGTCAACAAGAGACTCAAGGTCCCGAGAGGCACAAGACCATTTGCGAACGGGTCTTACCCGATGTGATGGGCGAGGCCGGTTATGTATGGGGCTAATGATAGGCGTGGGGATTTTCTTGACGGATTTTTCTCAACCATATTGTGGAGGCCATTCAAAATCAGAGGATAAAGTCAGGGGCGGCCCCCATTGAGTAAACATTGAAGCACGAAGAGCTCCGGCTTGGTCACGTTTGTGGCCTCCTGTTTACACAGCACCACATGGGTCAAAACTTGTAGCCGACGTACACGGCGTTGTCGAAAATTCTTGGTATCACACTTACGATGTCGGCCCAAAATTGACCTTTGTCGAATTCATTTTCTTGGGGGATCAGGTGGACACCCGAGCTCGAAAACCTTAAAATTCTTTCAAAATCTCGCTCGCCTACTCGAATGTTGTTGCTGCCCAATCGACATGAGAACGTACTATTGGTAAGAAGTTTCAGCGTAGAAAAGAATTCGAGCATGAGCTCGCGAAAACCGATAAAGTCCATCCGGGTGAATCAGGGCCAACCAAGCATTTGGATATACTGAAGGATGTTGGCATGGTGTTCCAACCCTGCTTGGGCCCATGCCTCGATGTCATCGAGGTCTATGACTCGGTGGGACGAGATTTCCAATTGTTTGTCGCCATAAAAGTCTTCCCCTCCTCTTTATCAAAAATCAGAAATGGGTTACGTTATTTTCCCAAGATATCTTTCCTCTTACCCGCCCGAGAAATGGTTAACAATTTCCAAATGGAAAGGGGTTCGAAAAAGAAGGAAGAATGAAGTTTGGTTTCTCTGAGGACTTTCGTCGAACACTTGGTGTGCGTTTTCGAAAGAAGGAGAATTTGAGGAAAATTTAAACCCAAATCGCCCCAATCTCAACCAATCACAAAGAATATGTCACAAAGTTGTGGTTCTAGTGAGTTATGTCAATAATTACGCTAAAAAACGGAATCGTCAACCGAATTGTAACTCCCCTCCCCTTTTTGTCTAAGTGGAAGGAAAAAGTAAGCAAATATGAAATTTGTGTGAGAAACTCTCCGTAATTGAAGAAGTTGGTTGGATGATTGCCGGAAGACTGAGAGATTAATCAGACAATGAGAAGGATTGTGATATATTTTTGGGATGGAAGGAGCAAGAAAAATAAGAGGAGCCATTTTTTTATGTTGTTTGTGAAAGAGTGAAGAAAAATATGGGGAGGGGTGGTTTTCTAAAGAATCCCGCGGGTCAGGTGTTATCTGGGCGGGTCGGGCTAAAAAATCTAGATTTTAAGTCAGCAAACGTGCCGATTCTGGGTTGGCGTCGATGGGCCGTCGATCGACGGGTGGATCAACGGTTGGGACAGAGAGGTCGTCGACCAATCTCATCGATCGATGAAGCATCGATGATTGAAACAGAGAGTTCGTCGACTATTGTTGTCGATCGACGATGGATCAATGCTAGTACGACCTGATCTGATGGCAAGGCAAAAAATGGACGTAGTTGGGATGACTTGAACCGAGGTCTTATGAGAAAGGAAAGAGACGAGCCTTTGGCACCATAAGGACTATCATGACCTGATCTAAAGCTCGAAGAAGCGGTGATAAAAATGACTTGTTCTTTAGGAGGAAACTTCCAAATCAGGTTGTCCTGAATCACGGCACGGGATTCGCAGGTTTGTTTCTGGGATCTCGGAAAGGTCCCACTTAGAGAAAGTCATAAATATCTCAGCCCAAGGCTGGGAAAAGGTATGGCATTCTGAGCATTCTAACTTAAAAACATTCCGATAAAAAAACCACTTTACTCACTTAAGCATCAGAGAGGTTTCCACCGGAAATTCCCCGGTGGTCCTTTCTAACGTATTTTCTGTGGAGCGGGTCGGGATATTCAAGGGAAAAGCAGGCACTCGTGGTTCCATTATTTTCAAGGTGTAACAATTGGCGCCGTCTGTGGGAAGGGTAGAACAAACCTAAGACATGAGAAAGAAGCATGGCATCGGACGGACTCAGGCAAAACCTGGTGGCAGAGCTGGGTGGTACGCCAAGTTCTTCTACACCAACAGGCTTGCCAGAAATGACAGGGCCGTCGGCACCAGCTAGGCCTGGCACACCACAACCTCCACCAGAACTGAGGCAATTGTCTGACCTCATCGACAAAGCGGTTGAGGTGGCCGTGGAAAAGAAATTTGTTGAACTTTCATCCCCTAAAGTAAAACAGCCACCAGAAATAGAGCCACCCCGGACTGCCTAGCGTATGGCTAGAACTCCTGCCCAGGAAGAGGACAAGATCTTTTCTGCTTCAGATAGCGAAACCTCAAACAAAACTAACCCAGACCTCACTGAGCAGATGTAAAATCTGCAAAGGTAGGTCAGATAAGTCAAACAAAAAATGGCAGGCATGGCTGTAGACCAGGCACGGAGAAGCACCCCATTCACAGAGGCTGTCATACGCGATGATCTACCAGCATCTTACCATTCTATGGGCTTTGAGTATAATAGGACAACGGATCCGTGGGATTACTTTAGACGATTCGATATCGCAGCTACCTTACATAAATTTTTCGACACGGTCATTTGTCGGGTCTTCCCCATGACCTTCATAAAACTAGCTCAGTTCTGGTTTAGTCAACTACCCCCGATCTATAAGTAATTTTGATGAATTCAGTTCTGCATTCTTGCACCAGTTCATCAGTTGCAGGATATACCAAAAAATGCCGGTAGAACTGTTCAATTTGAAGCAAAAAGAAGGCGAAAGACTGTGTGGATATATCAAGAGATTTACAGATGCCAAGTTGGAAGTACCATTGGCATCCGAAGAGCTCTTGGTTAATGCCTTGGCCCAAGGGCTCGGGAAGGGGGAGTTCTTCCAATCGTTGGTAGTTAAGCAAGCGATGAGATTTGGAGAGCTCCTAGAAAGGGCAGAGAAGTATATTCACTTGGAGGAGGCTCTGAGGATGAAAGATGATGGAGAAAAGCGGAAAGAACGACCTGATAGGGATGATAAGACTTTGACCAAGAAATCTAGGACTGACCTAGTGGGAGGTCATCCCCGGTTTGACCGATACACACCCCTAGCTTCACCCCATGGTGAGATCTACAGGCTATTGAATGACACCCAACCTCAAGTGGACGAGGACATACGCGCAAAAGCCATAGAAGGAGAAATCTGACCGGTTCTGTTGATACCATAATGAATATGGTCATGACGGAGATCAGTGCACCACTTGAAGGACGAGCTGGAAAGGATGGTATAGGAGGTGCACCATAAAGAGTTTGTACATGCAAGAAAGGAAGTGTCCAGATCTGGCTCTCACAGAAGAGATCGACATCAGGGGAATGGGTGGGAGTTCGATAGTGGCCGCGGCAACGAAAAGAGGAATGACCAGTCTCAAGAGATAAGAGGAGAGATTTGGATGATCACAGGCGATGAATGGGATAATCATTTCCGCCGAACCCAGAACAATTATGTACGGGCTACGAAATACCTGACTACAATGATATTTTAGCCCCTCACATGAAGTTGTACAGTTAGCACCAAGTCTGAACATATGCTTCAATTCAGAAGATGAGAATGGTATTTTAGCCCCTCACATGGATGCCCTGGTCGTAACAGCTACCACTGATAACTACAATGGGTGACAGATCTTCGTCAACACAGGAAGATTAAGAGATATTATGTTTTATGATTGCTTTTGGGAATTGAATTTAAGTATGGAGTTGGAAGAGGTCACGACCTCATTGGTAGGCTTTGCTGGGGGACACTGAGACCGCTTAGAGCTGTAAACCTCTTGGTTACGCTAGGGGATGACCCATTTAGGCAGACCAGGTCAATGTGTTTTTTGGTAGTGGATGCACCTTCATCATATAACACCATGCTGGGATAGCCATCTTTAAGCCAATTCCAGGCAGTAATCTCTTTCTATCATATGAAGCTGAAGTTCCCTGCCCAGGATGGAGTGGGTGAAGTGCGTGGTGACCAATACGCATCGCGGCAGACGTATGTGGAGAGTGCTCGGTGAAATGAAGAGAAAAGGCGATGTAAAAGCGCAAGGATAGAGGAAGCCAGACCCGAGCTTATTCAGCGGCAGGAAAACCTGATGTCAGTAGAGCTAACCCCAAGAGATGACAATCGAGTCCTGCGTATAGGAACGACCCTGAATCCAAAGATTTTGGATTCTTGAGAAACAATGCAGATGTCTTGGCCTGGTTTCCCCAAGGTTTAGTAGGGATAGACCCAACAATAGCTGAGCATCACCTCAACATCAACCCCATGGTGAAGCCGGTGAAATAGAGGAAGCGCAACTTCGGTCCCGAGAAGGAAGCCATTTTTGAAGCAGAAGTGGAAAAAATGTTTGCGAGTGAAGCATATTCAGGATATGCAATTCCCGGAATGGCTCTCTATTACGGTATTGGTACCGAAGAACCAGGATGATTGGCGAATGTGCATTGATTTCAAAGACCTCAATCGTGCTTGTCCCAAGGACCACTACCTATTGCCAAGAATAGACTATTTGGTGGATTCTACCTCGTGTTATGAACTGCTCAGCATGATGGACGCTTCACAAGGATATCACCAGATCCGGTTGGCAGAGGAAGATTTGAAATAGGTCAGTTTCATAACCCCAAGAGGAACTTATTGCTATGTGGTCCTGCCGTTTGGGCTCAAGAATCGGGCGCCACATACCAACGTCTGGTAGATAAAATGTTCAAAACTTAGCTCGGGCATAATATAGAAGTATATGTGGACGATATGCTGGTTAAAAACGTAAAGGTAGCCTTCCACGTTGATGACCTGAAGGGAACTTTTAATACCTTGAGAATATACAACATGAAGCTCAACCCCAAGAAGTGTGCATTCGGGGTAAGATCTGGAAAGTTCCTTGGGTATATGGTCACAGAGAGGGGAATAGAGGCCAATCCAAAGAAAGTTAAAGCCATTATAAACATGAAACCTCCAAGAAATTTCAAAGAAATGCACTGTCTGGTAGGGAGGATAGCGGCCCTGAGCAGGTTTCTTTCACGCTCGGCAAAGAAGATCTTACCATTTTTTCGAGCCTTGCAAAAGAGGGATCGATTTCAATGGGACGAAGAATGTCAGGAGGCATTTCAGAAGCTTAAAGAACAACTGGTTGGCATGTAATTGCTTACCAAGCAAGTCCAGGGAGAGACTTTGATTCTATACTTATCCGTAGGGAAGCGAGCTGTGAGCTTGGTCTTGATTAGAGAAGAAAGCTGGGTGCAAAAGCCGGTATATTACTGGAGCAAGGTGTTACATGATGCTGAGCTCCGGTATGTGGAAATAGAACGAGACTTTCTAACTCTGGTTGGGACGGCTCGCAAGCTCCACCCCTATTTTCTTTCGCATGAAATAGTGGTCAGAACCAACCTACCTCTAAAAGCAATCATGGGTAAACCAGATGTCTCGGGACAATTAGTGAAATGGTTTATTGAGCTCACCGAGTTCGATATCAAATTTGAAGCGCGAACAGCGATCAAAGCCCAAGCATTGGCTGACTTTATGTAAGAGATGACTAGCTCTCCCGAGAAGAAGAAAGAGTGGATGATCTACATAGACGGCTCGGTAGGCAACCTAGGTTGTGGTGCAGGAATAGTAATAATAGACCCGGACAGTGTAAATACAGAATATGCGGTGCGGATGAACTATTGCTTATCTAATAATGGTGCGGAGTATGAGCCCTGCTTAGAGGAGTCCAAATGGCGAAAGAATTGGGGGCAGAACGGGTATGTGCGGGAGTGGATTCACAGCTTGTGTACAAGCAGATAAGGGGAGAATTTGAAATAAGGGAAGAGCACATGCAAAAATATTTTGCTCAATTTTGTAAATTAGCCAACACCATGGACACTTTGACTATCCACCAAATTCCCAGGGAAGAAAATGGCTGAGAAGATTACCTGGCTAAGGTATCCAGCTCTATAACGGATTGCCAAGAGAGGGTAATCACCTTATTAATGGCGCATCGGGAATTTGGAGAAGAGGAGATACATGTGCTGGAGGAGGAAAAGGATTGACGCTCCCCGATTAAAGTATATATGGAAATAGGGGAGTTGTCTTACATTAAGAAAGAGGTAACAAAAGTAAGAATCAGATCATCTCATTTTTGTTTAATAAAGGGAGAACTGTTCAGAAGAGGGTTTAGACAACCTCTTTTGCGGTGCTTGAGCCCGAATGAGGGCGCCCATAGTCTCAAGGAAATTCACGAAGGATGTTGCGGCAACCACATGGGTGATAGGACCCTATGAAGTAAGATCATGAGAGCTGGCTATTTTTGGCTGCAATTAAGGACAGATGCAGAGGAAATTATCAAAAGATGCGACAAGTGCCAAAAGAACTCCCCTTTAATACATCGACCTGCGAAGGAGCTCATGACAATGAGCTCTCCCTGGCCATTTTCAAATGGGGGATAGATCAAGTCGGACAATTCCTCATAGCCCCAGCCTAGAAGAAGTTCCTAATCATGGCCATTGATTATTTCATTTAATGGGTGGAAGCTGAAGCCTTAACAAAAAATACGGAGGAGGCGGTAATAGGTTTCTTATGGAAGAATGTAGTGTGCCGGTTTAGCATCCTAAGGAACTTAGTGTCAGATAATAGCACACAGTTCATGGGAGCTCGGATTCGGGCCTAGGGCATTAAGATGAAGATAGAACAACATTTCACCTCTATTTAACACCCTGAAGCAAATGGCCAAGTCGAGGTAACTAACCCTATCTTGGTGCAGGGAATTAGGGCCCTCTTAGAAAAGTCAGGGTGAAAGTGGGTCGAAGAGCTCAACTCGATCCTATGGGCATACTGAATGAACCCTAAAGAAGGAATGAGAGAAATTCCATTTAGTTTGGTGTAGGGTATAGACGCCGTGATACCTGCTGAGGGCAGTGTATCATTTAATAGAATACTAAGCTTCAACGAAGACCAAAATGAGATATTGATACAAGATGACCTGGATCTGACGGTGGAAAGAAGAGAGCGAGCCTCTGTGAAAATAGAGCATATGCACGTGAGAATTTGAGCGACTTATAATAAGTCAGTGGTCAAACGTCAATTTTAAATGGGAGACCTGGTGCTTCGCCGAGTTGATCTAGGTAAGGCTAGGGGTAGGTTGGAGGCCGCTTGGTAGGGTCCATATAAGGTCGTCAAAGTCCTAGAAGGAGGAGCATATGAGCTTGAACAAATGGACGGAATCAAATAGCCTCGACCATGGAATGTATCGAATTTACGAAAATATTACTTGTGAAATAGATAAACTTGATTATTTATGAGATTACTGATTTTATCAATTTATGATTATCAACTAAGGGAATGAGCCACGAAAATCTGGATCCGATTGTTTAAAGACATGATTTCCTGAAACTAACGTGATTGACAGTAAAATTTCCAGCCCTGATTGGCTATGGACGGATGCCCCAAAAATCCTGTCCTGATTGTCAGTAAAATTTCTAGCCTTGATTGGCTATGGGCGGATGCTTCAGAAATCATAACCTGATTGTCACTAAAATTTCTAGCCCTGATTGGATATGGGCGGATGCCCAGAAATCCTGACCTGATTGTCAGTAAAATTTCTAGCCCTGATTGGATATGGGCGGATGCCCAGAAATCCTGACCTGATTGTCAGTAAAATTTCTAGCTCTGATTGGCTATGGGCGGATACCCCAGAAATCCTGACCTGATTGTTAGTAAAATTACTAGTCCTGATTGGCTATGGGCGGATGCCCCACAAATCCTGACCTGATTGTCAGTGAAATTTCAATCCTTTATAGGCTAAGGGCGGATGCATTGAAAAGGGGTGACCTGAGTGTCAGTGAAATTTCTAGCCCCGATTGGATAAGGGGTAACTACCCTTGACCCAACCTGATTGTCAATTAAGGGCTTGAGCCCAAAATCAGACCTAATCTTTAGTAAAAGGCATGAGCCTTTACAAACGTACACCTTGTAACATCAAAACGAGGTACCAAGAGATGAATATTTAAGCATACGTATTACAAGAGCAGTAAAGAATATGTTTTTGAAGACACAACAAATTTCATTAACTCATCAGATTTAATTACAACAACATAGGAAAAGAAATGCTTGTGGAAATTTCAGATCACAAAATACATCAAGCCAAATCATACAAACATCATGGATGGGACGATGAAGCCCTCTTATAAGAGGCCAAAACCCTTCGAATACACCACATCTTGCGCTCAGTCTCTTGAAGGCATTGATGATACCTACCCGCTCGTTCAGTGGCTGACTGAACCTCACCGGCGACAGTGGTCAACCGATATACTGACCCAAGTAGATCAGTTTTTTCTTCCTGGAGTTGACGGTTGAGCTTGCGGAGCTCCGCCCACTCACGCTTGTAGTTGCGCTTCTTTTGCCTTTTTGTCTCCAGAAATTTGCGAAGTTGGGAAAATCTTTCACGCAGTTGAGCATTTTCTTTGGAAAGATGAAAGTTTTCATTAAAGAAAGTAAGGTTTTTCTTGTTCAGATTATCGATCTCTTCAGAGAGAGAATATGAATCTATAATGAAAAATATGCAAGAAAAGAGTGGATTTTATAGATAAGGAGAAGGTGCAAAGGTACTGGGTTTCCTGAATTCCCCGGAACCCTAAGCATAAGAAGACAAAATAGAAAATAAAACAAAGTGTTGTTCAAAAACACAAGCCTATGAATTAATAAAATCAAAGGCAAACTACAATCCTGATCATAGGAATGCCCTAAGCCCCATAATCTTCAGTTTTCAGCTCTCCACCAACTTGCCCATCCACCCTAGAGGCCTCTCCAAAATCTTGATCGAGCTGGATGCTGCCTTGGAGCTCACCTAAATTGGCAAAAGTAGGAGAAGACACATTCAATGGTAAGGAGCTGATGAAGCCGATCATCCTCCTTCACGTATGAGAAGCTGTTTGGTTCTGGAGGATTTTGCAGAGGAAGAGAGTGATCGAAGGGAGTAGAGGGGTTCTCTGCAGACCACTTTTCTTGGGAATCCAGACCAAGGTGATAGTACACCTCAGCCTTGGGCACCAAGATGTCGTACAACTCAATGGAACCTAGGAAGGCTCGCCGGGTTGTCTCCCTGATCAGCTGAATGACTCTCTGCCCTTCCTATGAATTGAGGAATCCAGCTCACCCCTCAGTACGTCCCTCAGCTCGGCCCCTAGCCTGACCTTCAGCTTCTCCGTCGGCTCGCACCAGTTGGAGCTTCTCCTTAGCTTCTTCTTCCTGGATCATGGCCGGAGCTCGACTCTTCCCTTCTGATTCCTGAGCCAATTATAGCTCAATAGAGGCGGCTTTTAGCTCGACCTGGGCAGCCTTTAGCTCTGTCTGAGAAGTCTTTAGCTCGACATTCCTCTCCTTCATCTGGGTGACCAATCTCTTCTCTCGTTCCTGTAAGGCCGCATGCTCTTTGGACAAGTTGGCATTCACCATAGAGCCCCGGGCTCGTGCCACAAGGGCAACTCTCTTAAGGGTAGCCTTAAAATAAAGAGGGAAAAAGAAATGATAAAAAGATGAAAACGAAATGAGATAATCTTGGTAGTGGTCGGGATGGTGAAACCCTTACCCGAGCCTCATCTTGGAAGAAGGACTCGATCAGCTCGGGATCAGCTCATTTGTTTAATGCCCATCGGTCAAAAGGATGGTATTGTCACATGACAAACTGAACTACCACATCTCCTGGGAAGTTTAGGACAGAAGAGCCATTGAAAAAGCTCCGATTAGGGGTGCTTATTGGGGGTCTTGGTGCAGCTACCCCTTTGCCTGAACGGGCGCGCTTGCGCGAGGCCAGCGCTTGCTTGTATTCTATAGTGGAGTGGGTGGTTAGGTTGACGGCCGGACTGGTCACCTGCTTGGGTTGGGCTGCTCCCTCCGGCCTGACAGGACCCTCCAGCCTCTCGGGGATCGCCACCCCCTCAGGATCGGTGGATAAGGAAGCCTTGGCAGGCTCGCCAAGAGGGCTCTTTAGACCACTAGGAGCGGTCCTCTTGCGGTTCGTGGCCATCCTTTCTTTCATTATCTTGATTGAAAAGGAAATTAGTCAAAAAGATAAATAATAAGAAAAATAAAAGAAACAACTAGAAATACTTTAGTATGAAGAATATATGTTAAAAGAGGAAGAGATGGTTGGCTTTGGGGATATACCGATCTCAGGAGGGAGAGGACCATTCTCTTTACGATCAATGAAGAATCTCAGGATATCGGGCTTGAGGAGTTTGGTAAGGTAAAAGATGTTTTTATTTAAGGTAGCTATGTTTTTCGCCAGGTAAGGAGGTAGGTCTCCTTTGAATAAGTGGGCCTGAGCTGGGAGAGCGTTAATGGGAATATGGGAGAAGCCCTAGTAACCCGAACACTGAACAAAAAATAATTTCTTCCTCCAGGCCTTGTTGGAGGAAGGGTTCCCGATCAAAAAGCGAACATCAGCTCGGGCGGAAAAATAGAAAAAGCCAAAGGAAGAGCTTTTGGCTTAGAATAAGGAATAAAACAGTTGGGCCGTGGGGATAAGCCCATTAAATTGGGCTGCCAGGTGGAACCCTACTATAACCTAAAGGCGTTGGGCATGAATTGGTGTACCAGAATCCAGTATATCCACGACACCGCCAGAATGAAAAGATGAGCGGACAAACTCAACCCCACCTGAAATTGGTCGACAAAGAGGGTTAGATGACTTGGGGAAGGTCGAGATGCTCTCTCACTGAAATCTAGGTTGGTGAAAGAGAAATCGTCGGAGATGAGAAACTTGGAGCGTATTTCCCGTAGGGTTTGATTGCTAACAATGGAGACTATGTTGTCCTGGTCATCACCAGAAAGAACATGATGTTGCCCACTGGGGGCGGCCGCCGATGGCGTCACCGAGGAAGATAAATTGAGGGAAGATGATGTATTCCCAGAAGATGAGAGGGAAAAACAGATAGAGGCAGACATAATTAAGATTCACAGGAGAGTGAGAAAGTACCTGGTTCTGAGGGGAAGAAAACCTTGATCGAAAGGTAAAAGGAGCAAGAAGTTCTGGAGAAAACAGGCGAGTGCAGAGAGATAAAATTGAATAAATGGCGAAGAGTGGGAAGTGATATACTTTGAAAGCAAATTTTTAGGGAAAAGGAGGATTTGGAAGGATTTGTGCATTTAATACATAACAGAGTGCAGTACTTGACAAGACGTGTGGGGGATTTCAAACGCCGGGGAAGAATACGAGGCGTTAATAACCATAACCAAAAAATGCGACTTGATTTGGAGAAGGGATCTTGACGGGATTTGCGCATTCAATGCATGTCAAGATACGATATTCAAAAGAACAAGTTAATGATTCTAACTGTCACGCGTAAGATCTGAGGCATTACAACTCATCCCAACTATTCAGTGGGGGACTGATTGGTACAACCTAATCTGATGGCAAGGCATAAAATGGACCCAGTCGGGATGACCTAAATCGAGGTTTTATGAGAAAGGAGAGAGACGAGACTTTGGCCCCATAAGGACTATCCTAAACTGATTTAAAGCCCTGAATGTGGTTTTAGGAGATCATGTTGAAAACTCGAAGAAGTGGTGATAAAACTGACCTGTTCTTTGGGAGGAAACTTCCAAATCAGGCCGTCTTGAATAATGGACCGGGATTCGCGGGTTTGTTTCCGGCATATTGGAAAGGTCCCACTTAGCGAAAGTTATAAATATCTCAGACCCAAGGCTGGAAAAGGTATGACATTCTGAGCATTCTAACTTAAAAAACATTTCGATAAGAAAAACCGCTTTACCGACTTAAGCGTCGGAGAGGTTTCCACGGGAAATTCTCTGTTGGTCCTTTCTAACGTGTTCTCTTTGGAGCAGGTTGGGATATTCAAGGGAGAAGTAGGTGTTCGTGGTTCCATTATTTTCAAGGTGAAACAGACGCCGACAATGTAATGGCATCGACGCTAGCCGTCGATCGACACTAGCCGTCGATCGACGACTGCTTCCCTTCGTCTCGTTTTTGCTTAAATGATCAATTCTTTAGCGAGAATTCCTCCAACTGTTCTAATAACAAAGAAAAACATAACAAAACACAGTAAAAACAAAATGTTAGAGAGGAAAATATATATGGAAATCGCAAAAGGATACGAAAAGCTTGGGTTTCCTCCCAAGAAGGGCTTGTTTAACGTCGAAAGCTCAATGACTCATACGATCGATTCTATCCGAGATCCAAGAAGAGGTGATGATCGTGACATGACAGTGTTCTCCAACAGAAAGAGCGGACAATTAAAATCACCACGGTGAGAACGGAAAGTAAGTCATAGAATAAGAGAAATGAAGACTTCAACTCGCTTCGGAGGTCGAAAACGCGAGTAATCGATCACCATGAAGATATCAGAAGTCAATAAGAGCTGGGGGAGATCCTCGATCACTATAATGACTAGGGAATCCATCGAACAAATGGCCTAACCATAGACCAACCCAAACTCCTTCATTTTTGTGGCATCCCCCTCAGCGTTAAAAAAAATACTTAATGCCATATCCGGGCATAGGGGTGGGGGATCAGAATCCTTATCGACTATTTCTTCCACCACCTCAAAGTTAAGATTTAACAAAGGTTTGGGTGGCTCAAGAAGAGGCTCGGCCATCTCAACATCTCCAAAATTTAGCCCCATGTCATTATCCTCGCAAAGATCAATCAAACTAACGTTTTCAACACCCACCGGAAACTTCAACAGTAACACCCAAACACTCATATCCAAAGCTTCATCAATTAGCAAAAGGGGGGTGATGCATTCAGCCAAATCTACAATCTCAACCTCCTTACACATATCTCCAAAATGATCATTCAAGCTCGAATTCTCAACATCCAATATGGGCTCCACCACATCAAACATCAACAGCTCGTCAAAAGTAAGTTGCTTCACTTTTGGTTAACTTTGGATAGTAGGGAATTGAGTCGGGAGGGGCTTAAGAGTCGTAGCTCAGATAGGAAGAATGAGAATTGGGTGGATCATACGAGTCATATACCGAGTATTAAAAAGGTGAGGTAGAGGAAGCGTATGAAGGTTCAAAACCCGGATTATAAAAATTTTCGTTGAAAATTGGGTGATAGGGATTATGTGGAGGGGCGTGAGGGTCAAAACCATATTAAAGTGATTAGATGAAGCATATGCATAGTTATGGCTCGAGTCGTATGGATTTGAAGATTGGGTCCATTCATGAGAGTAGAACGTCCCCATGAACTGATTATACACATCCTCCCACGTTTTCAAGAAATCAGGCTCTAAATTTATCAACCATTTCTGATATGCGAGAAATTATGTGGTAATTAATGGTTTAAAACTATATTTTTGTGCGCTGCATATTGTTATATATATATTTATATTTATTTCTCGTATATATATTCTTGTGGATGGACGAGCACCAATCGCATATTTTTCATATATTTTGCAGTATTTAGTTGTTGGATTGGTGTGATGATGATTGAAGGATGCTAAGTAACCGAGGAAGCTCAGGACGTAATAGATGAAGCTTGCAAACCGTTTCAAGAACCGAGACATGAAAACGAGCGATTCGGCGAAGAGGCAACAAATTTATCTACTTAGTGGTCGGATTAGCGGTAGCCTTACCATTAGCCCAACCGCTAAGTGATAAAAGAGAACTACAGAGACATGTTAGCGGTCGGCTTAATGGTGGACATACCGTTAGCTATACCGTTAGGCGGTTTGGGAGACATGTTAGCGGTCAGCTTAACGGTGGACATACCATTTCTCTACCACTAGGAGGCTGTAGAGAGGTGATAATGTTCGGCTTAGCTGTAGCCTTACCATTATGACACCGTTAAGGACGGACAGAGAGTTTCAGCGACAGGTTAACGGTAGCATTAGCAGTAGCCCCTACCGCTAAGCTACTGCTAACGGGCCAAGAATTGAGATTTTTAAGAAAACTTCTACTCCAAGTTTTGGAAATATAAATATCCTTCCAAACTTCAGCAAAAATGGAATTTTGAAAATCCAAGGGCTCAAAGGCACAGAAAAGAAGACCTCTTCCATCAATTAATTCCAAGGAATTGAAGGAATATTCAAGGATCAAAGCAGCAACACATTTTCTTCCTTCTTTCTCTCTCTCAACAAGAGACAATGTCTTCTTGTTTATTTTTTATTTTGTATTTTTATGAACACTATGAGTAGGTAGATTTTTAATTTCGGTCCTTGTGACGTTGAAACCCATCGATTGATGATGTTTTAATTAATTCCCTTAATATCTATTTCAGTCTTCATATGTGATTGCTTGTGTTATTCTACTTTCATGACATGATTGCTTAATTTATGATTTAGATTTATCACCTAGATTAGGGATTAGATGTCAATTGCTATAAAGAGAGCTACAATCCGTGTAATTATTGTGGTTTCTACTTCAATTGTAGCAACTAATGGCCGCGCATCATTAGGGATAACATAACATAAGTGTATTAAACCGAGATTATGAGTTTATTGCTTAGATTAGCCTATTTGTCTAGTGTCTAATGCTTTTATTAGATTAAATTGAGAGAGCTTATTCTAGGTTATTCATTAATTAAGTTTAATTTAAGAGCTTGTTTTGACTAAACATTCGGTAAGGGCAAATTCGAGTAGAAGAGCTTGTAGGGCTAGTAGTTTCATATGAAAAGTGAATTATGAAATTACAATTGGTTAGATGAAACGACTGAGGGTGGAAACTGAACTTGGACTGGATTTTTCTCATTATTATCAATCTCTTATTAATTCTCTACGTGTTTCGAAAATTGTTTGAGTTTATATATTTTGATCTTTATTGCTTTCTTAGTTCTCATTAGTTAGTTCATCTTCTTTACCCCCTTTTTGTTATTTTAGTATGGATAATAAAAAATTAATCCACACTTCTTGTGGGATCGACCCTTACTTACTTCTTCTACTAGTTAGTGGAGGAAAGTTGAGGAAAAATATAAATGCTAAGTTTATCGCGTAATGACGCGCGGTCATGTTTTGGCGCCGTTGCCGGGGAGTGACGCGTTTAATTTGTGATTTTTATGTATGAAGTATATTTAGTTAGAACGAGTTGAGAAATTCTTGTTTGGTATTTCTTTCAGGTGAATGAACTTGAGATCATTCGGAAAGAAAGATTTGCACTACTATCCAGAAATCACCAAGAGAGATTACGAGCTTAAAAAGAAGTCAAGACGAGAGAAAGAGACATTAGATACGGAACAAATACTACCGAATTACTTATACGAGGAGTCTTCATGTGACAGCGAAGAGCGAAAGGACACTCAAGACCCACATTCATCTAGAGAGAAAACATAATAATGGCAAGAGTCAGAGAACGCACTTTGAAAGAGTTAGTTAATCCTGATCTCCCACAACAACCACTTTGCATCACATTTTCAAAGGGGGCAGAATTTTCCAAGACAATATAATAACCGGCCTCAAGAGGAATACTCATCCCCATCGCTCGAGGAGATGGAAAAGGCCATGGCATCAAACACCTTGAATCTTCATCGAAAGATGTACGAATAGCAGCATGACAATCGGTCCAGTATAAAGAATCTCAAAACTCAAATGAGTCAAATGATGGGCCACATAAGTCGACTGGATGCACGAGGCGGCAGACGATTGCCTCCTAAAAATAAAGAATATCTAAAGAATGTGAGTGCCATTACATTACGGAGTGGTAAGAACTAAAAGGCCCAGAGAAATCAGCACCTAAAGCGAAGGATGAAAATGAGAAAGAGAAAGGAGAAACGGAGTAGACAATTGCTAATAACAGTCCGCTTGAACATCCAAATGGTGTCCATAATCCTATCGTTTCCCCTACAAGAGCTGAGCCATTGCCGTTACCATCAAGGATTAAGCGCCAAGTTAAGGAGGACACAGAGAAGCATTATTGAGATGTTTTCAAGAAGGTGGAGATTACCACTCCCCTTACCGACGCAATAAAGCAAATCCCTCACTGTGCCAAATTCCTCAAGGACTTTGCACCCACAGGAGAAGGATGAAGGGAGATGAAAAAGTTTTAATGGGAGATAATGTGTCGGCTGTGTTTCAAAAGAACTTGCCGCAGAAACGAAATGATTCGGGTATGTTCTTTATTCCATGCATGATTGGTAATTTGAGAGTTGAGCGGACCATGTTAGATTTGGGGGCTTCGATCAATGTTATGACATGTCCATTTTTTATTGCTTGAACGTGGGTCCAACTCGCCGACCGCAGCATCGGATATCCTGATGGTGTCGTCGAAGATGTTCTTGTCAAAGTTAATGAGCTAATCTTTCCGGCTGTTTTTTATGTGTTGAGTATGAACGACACCGCCTCAAAGTCACCACATATCTTGTTAGGGAGACCTTGCTTGTTTACTGCTCTAACGAAAATTGATGTTCCTTGAGGCACACTCATGATGGAGTTCAACAGGCACATTATTCAATTCAATATTTTTGACGCTATGAAATTTCTTGATTGTGATAACTCTGTATATGCACTTGATTGTTTTGACTCTTTAGTGCACGAATTTCTGGAGGCACACAATAAATGCGAGCTCGAGATGACTATCACACTAAGTTTGGGGGAAGACTCTCTTCTGTCGGGTTATCCAATAACAGAGCCAAGTTTGAAGAATGAGGTGCATGAGATGATTTTAGCCTTGCAGGTACTCAAGCCGTGACCTAATTGATATGATGTCAACTTTGTTAAGTTTCCTAAGTCGCACCAAAAAGTTTTTCCATCCACTGTACAAGCACCGTATCTCGAACTCAAGTCCTTAGCGGAACACTTAAAATATGTCTTTTTGGGAGAGAACGAGATGTTACTTATGATCATACCATCGCGCTTAGATACTTTTCAGGAGGCATCCTTGTTACGAGTATTGAAAGACAACAAACAAGCGATTATGTGGACGATAGTGGACTTGCGAGGAATAAGTCCATCCGTATGCATATACCATATCCTGCTCGAGGAAGGTGCCAGACCATTTAAGGAGCCTTGACGATGACTGAATCCATCCATGATGGAGGTGGTGAAGAAAGAAATCATCAAGTTGCTAGACGTGGTTGTGATCTATCCAATCTCTGATAGCCGATGGGGGAGTCCGATTCAAGTTGTTCCTAAGAAAGCAGGGGTAACAATTGTTGAAAATCAAGAGGGTGACTTGGTGCCCACCCGAGTGCAAACTGGATGGAGAGTTTGTATCAATTACTTTAAGCTGAATGCCATGACTCGCAAATATCACTTTCCTTTGCCATTTATTGATCATATGCTCGAGAGGTTATCAGGACATTCTTTCTATTGTTTCTTGGATGGATTCTTGGGGTATTTCAGAATCCCTATATCTCCCTAAGACCAAGAGAAGACGGACTTCACACGCCCCTTTGGCATATTCGCGTATCGTCGTATGCCATTTGGACTGTGCAATGCACCGGCCACATTCCAGAGATGTATGGTAAGTATTTTTTCAGAATATGCTGGTGAGATCATAGAAGTTTTTATGGACGATTTTAGCATCTATGGCAGTTTATTTGAGGTATGTCTCAAAAATCTTTCTTTGATTTTGAAACGATGTGTTGAAACCAACCTTGTCTTAAATTGGGAAAAATGGCATTTTCTGGTGGAACAAGGTATAGTTTTAGGACACATCATCTCGTTGAAGGGAATTGAAGTTGATAAATCTAAAATTGATATTATAACTGCGTGCCTTTCCTCACAACTATGCGGGAAGTTCATTCTTTTCTTGGCCATGCAAGGTTTTACCGAATATTCATTAAGAATTTTTTGAAGATAGAGGCCCCGCTATGTAAGCTATTTCAAAATAATGTGGAGTTCATCCTCGATGAAGATTGCAAGATGGATTTTGATACATTGAAAAATTTGCTGACCACTTCTCCAATAATCCAACCGCCAAAGTGGGACCTACCATTCGAAATTATGTGCGACGCTAGTGATTATGCTGTGGGAGCTGTGTTGGGGCAAAGAGTTGATACGGCGGCTCATGTGATTTACTATAATTCAAAAAATTTGAATCTCGCCCAAGAGAATCATAAGACCACTGAAAAGAATCTCCTAGCCGTTATTTTTGCTCTCGAAAAATTTGCTCATATATTTTGGGCACCAAAGTGGTGGTATTTACTGATCATGCAACTGTTCAACATCTCCTTACGAAGAAGAAGACAAAACCACCACTCATACGATGGATATTGTTACTCCAAGAGTTTGAATTGGAAATCAAGGACAAGAAGGGTGCGGAGAATGCCGTTGCGGACCATCTAAGTATATTAACTCATGTGGAGGATAGATTGCAACTCAACGAGAGCCTTCTGAACGAGCAGCTGCTGGCGATTGAAAGAGCGATCTCGAAACCCTGGTATGCTAATTTGGTGAATTTTGTAGTCGCACGTATCTTCCCAACAGATATGATTAAAGCTAGGAGAGACAAACTAAAAAGTGATGCCAAATACTATATTTGGGATGATCCATACCTTTGGAAGTATTGTGCGTTCCAAATTCTGAGTTCCACTTACGCTCATGCCTGTGGGGGAAACTTTGGATCCAAGAGAACTACCCATAAGGTGCTCGATAGTGGTTTCTACTGGTTGAATCTTTTTCAAGATACGCATAATTTTTGTAAGTCGTGGAATAATTGTCAAAGAACGGGGAATATTTCGAAGAGAGATCAAATGCCCCAAAATCCGATAATCATTTGTGAAATTTCTAATGTGTGGGGTATTGATTTTATGGACCCCTTTCCGCTTTAATTGAAAAATCTCTATATATTGCTTGCAGTTGACTACGTCTCTGAGTGGGCGGAAGTAAAGGCCACTTAGAATAACGACTCAAAGGTGGTTGAGCGTTTTATTGAATCTCGAATCTTCTCGAGATTTGGAATTCCTCGGGCAATGATAAGCAATCGCGGAACTCACTTTTGTAACAAGACAGTGGTAGCGTTACTAAGGAAGTACAGTGTCGTCCATAAGATTTTTACAGCGTATCATCCACAGACGAGTGGTCAGGCCAAGACTTCGAATCGAGAGGTCAAGTCTATCTTGGAGAAGACCGTCAATGAAAACTGAAAGGATTGGAACATCAAACTAAAGGACGCACTTTGGGTGTATAGGATATCTTATAAGACACCAATTGGGATGTCTCCATACCGTCTCATTTTTGGGAAGCCATGCCACTTTCCGATGGAACTTCAGCATAAGGCATTCTGGGTGGTGCAGCAGTGCAATTATGATTATGATGGAGCTGGGTTACATTGAAAGTTGCAGCTGCTTGGAGGAGATTAGGAATGAAGCGTTTGAGAATTCCTTGATTTACAAAGAAAAGACGAAGTCTTTCAATGACCTAGAAATTTCAAGAAAATATTTTGTCGAGGGTGAGAAAGTGCACTTTGTCATTCTCGCCTCAAGTTGTTTCTCGGAAAGTTGCTTTCCCGACGGGTTGGGCCGTTAGTCATCACTCATGTATTACCACATGGTGCAGATGAGATTTATAGCCCTAAGACAAGCAAAACGTTCCAGGTGAATGGTCACCAACTCAAGCCGTATTATGAAAGGTTTCACGCAGTCAATGAAGGACGGATGTCGTTGGAAGCACCACCTTCAACTTAAACAACGGCGCACGAAGTCGAGCCAACGACTTTAAAAAAAGGCGCTTGTTGGGAGGCAACCCAATGTTTACATTGTTTTTATCTTCAATTTTATATTTTTCTTTCTTTCTTTCTATATCACAGTTGAAGGGGGAGAAAGGCTTGGTTGAAGAATTTAGATGTTTGGGCTTACTTGGTGAAGAAGATTCGTCGTGATTGTTCAGCACCGGGACCATTCCGCCATTTATTCGAGTGATTTCTATTCCTACTCTTCCCTCATATTTATTATTGATTTATGCTTGATTGAGGACAATCAAGGTTTTAGTTTGGGGGGGGGGGGGGGTGGTGGTGGTGGTGGAAATTAATGGTCTATGATATATGTGGTGCTGAAATTTTTGCTTATAAATGTTTGATAGGTCTTTAGATGACGAATGTTGTTTAGTTTGAGAAAAAGAAATGAAGAGAGTAGCATAACAAAATGGTTAATGGTCTATTTTCTATGATGATCCCAGAGTTGATTTTTAATATTAATAGTACTTACTTGCATTTATTAGGTGAATTATGTTTCGGTTAAAGTCTGTAGGCATAATTTGATTTAGGGATCAAGATCATGATTGTGAGTAGTTTTTTGATTCATTTGTGGGGTGTCAATTCTAGTTTGTTTGCATTGTTGAGGTGTCCTTGTGGTTGCCGTACTCAATACGAGTTTTGTGTGGGGCCTTGAAGTTGGTGGTTGTGTGAGAATATCTCGTTAGTTGAAACAGAAGTTGTTCAAGTCCAGTTGGAGAAATACCGGCAGGTTGTAGTAAAAAATATTAAAAAAAAAGAGAGAGAAAAGATTGAGGTGCTGAAACAGCTGCCTATCCGTGTGTACCAAGTTCGTTTCGCTTACACTACGGGCGATTTCCAATGAAGACACGAGAGTACCCCAAAAATTCATGCACGTATGCTTATACTCAAATGGTGCATCCTAATATCAATTTCCAATAAAGCGAAGGTGAAGTTCGACAAATCAAATTCCTAACTAATACGATCCTCCTGCTCAGCGCCTGATCCTAATTATCAAGTCAATAATGGTAGTGTGGAGCTGCAGGCCTCAATAAAAAAATAGAATAAATAAATGGGTGGACGAGATATTTGATCTCAACCAACAATGGATAGTAGCCAAACCATTGAGTAACGAGGGGGCACTATAGTACATTGATGTAGCGTATATTAAAAGGGGTTGTCAATATACTGGGGTCACTTTAGTCGATACTCGAAACGCTTGCGATTTCTAGAAATATGAGGGTGTCCGGATAATTTCATTTGAGCAATTCGAGTGACTTATTATTGCGAAAGTGCGAGGACCAGAGCAATTAACCATATTCTTGTTGTCATGTGTGTTTTGTGCTTTAATTCTGAATTGCTTGTGGACAAGCAATGGTTTAAGTTCGGGGGAGTTTAATATGCGAGAAATTATGTGGTAATTAATGGTTTAAAACTATATTTTTATGTGCTGCATATATATATATATATATATATATATATATATATATATATATATATATTTATTTATTTCTCATACACATATATATATTCTTGTGGATGGACGAGCACCAATTGCATATTTTTCATCTATTTTGCAGTATTTAGTTGCTGGATTGGTGTGACGATGATTAAAGGATGCTAAGTAGTCGAGGAAGCTCAGGACTTAATAGATGAAGCTTGCAAATTATTGCAAGAACCGAGAGACGAAAATGAGCGATTCGGCGAAGAAGTAACAAATTTATCAACTTAGCGGTAGGATTATCGGTAGCTCCTACCGCTAAAGCTACCGCTAAGCCCTTAGCGGCCCTATTACCGTTGTTCCAACCGTTAAAGGGCAACAGAGAGCTCCCAAAATATGTTAGCGGTGGCTTAATAGTAGCCTTACCGTTAGCCTAACTGCTAAGTGCTAACAGAGACCTATAGAGACATGTTAGCGGTCGGCTTAACGGTATACATACCGTTAGCTCTACCGTTAGGCGGTTTTGGAGACATGTCAACGGTCAGCTTAACGGTGGACATACCGATAGATCTACTGCTAGGAGGCTACTGAGAGGTGTTAATGGTCAGCTTAATGGTAGCCTTACCTTTAGCGCCACCATTAAGTACGGATAGAGAGTTTCAGCGACAGGTTAACGATAGCATTAGCGGTATCCCCTACCGCTAACGAGCCCTTAATCGAGATTTTTAAGGAAACTTCTAATCCAAGTCTAGGAAACATATAAATATCCTTCTATACTTCAGAAAAATGGATTTTTGACATTCCTAGGGATCCAAGGTACATAAAAGAAGACCTCTTCCATCAATTAAATCCAAGGAATTGAAGAAAGATTCAAGGATCAAAGCAACAACATGTTTTCTTCCTTGTTTGTCTCTCTCAACAAGAAACAATATCTTCTTGTTTATTTTTTCTTTTATATTTTTATGAATAGTAGTTTATTTATTCTGGTCCTTGTGACATTGAAACTCATTGATTAATTATGTTTTAATTAATTTCATCCTTCATATGAGATTGTTTTGTGTTATTCTACTTTAATGACATGATTGATTAATTTTTGATTTTGATTGGTCACCTAGATTAGATATCAATTTCTAGAAAGAGAGCTACAATCCGTGTAATTGTTGTGATTTCTACTTCATTTGTAGCAACTAATGGTCACGCATCATTAGGGATAACACAACATAAGTGTAATAAAACGAGCTTATGAGTTTATTGCTTATATTAGCCTATTTGTCTAGCGTCTAATGCTGTTATTGGATTAAATCTAGAAAGATTATTATATGTTATTCTTTAATTAAGTTTAATCGAAGAGCTTGTTTTGATTAAACATTCGGTAAGGGCAAATTTGTGTAGCAGAGCTTGTTGCTATTTAAGGCTCGTAGTTTCATATGAAAAGTGAATTATGATATTATAATTTGTTAGATGAAACGATCGAGGGTGGAAACTGAACTTGGACTGAATTTTCTCATTATTATCAATCTCTATTAGTTCTCTACGTGTTTCATTTGTTTGATTTTATTTATTTTGATCATTATTTCTTTCTTAGTTCTCATTAGTTATTACCCCCTTTTTATTATTTTAGTACGAATAATCACAAACTAATCCACACTATTCGTGGGGATCGTATATTACTTATCATTTCTACTTGTTAGTGGAGGAATGTTGAGGAAAAATATAAACATTAAATTTATCGCGTAACGACGCGCGGTCAATTTTTTTGCCCGAGCCTTTAGAGTGAAAGGGAAGAGTCGCATCTTCACTTGATCCTTCGTGGGGAAAAAAAGAGGGAAAGTCCGGGTGATGGCATCATGCTCTCGAATAAACTTCAGCGGATCCTCGCTCAGAAGCCCATGAAAAATTGGGAGGTGCTCGAAGTAGAACTCATTAGGATCGTAATCCAGCATTATGGGGCACAATGGAATGTCCGGCCTAAAGGCACGCCGAGCGTATGGGTTACCGTACGGGTTAGACATTCTCTTTTATAAATGGCTTGTTGAATCTTGGTTGTCAAGGTACCTTGCATACACAACACTCAACACATGAGATTAAACGCACCGGTGGAAAAATAACAATAAAAAATAATAAGAAAAATCACAAACAAATACTGAACACACACAAAATAAATAAAATCAAGAACAAAGATCATAAAGAGCAAACACAGAAATCACAACCTTTAGCCTCCCCGGCAACGGTGCTAAAATTTTGAATCGAACTTTTTACACTTACCTTTTATTAAAATAAAAAGTTCGTCCGCAAGAGAATGGAGTGGTTGTAAGTGATAAGTTGACTCGAGTCGAATCTCTTGAGCAAGACTAATCGGAGGTAATTTTTGCGTTTGATTTCACGAACGAAAAAGTAACGAAAAGATAATCTAAACACTCGATCAAGTTTGGGTTTGAAAGTTGTAATAACTAAGATGACTACTTAAATGACGAGTACTGAAATCAATGACTTTGAAAAGATTGAGAAAATGGGGGTCTAGGGCTCTAGAATCATCTCCACGACCAATTGATATTTCATCGAACACTTAACCTACAAGTTGGGGTTGTCAATCCCAACTTGTAGATTAAACACCCAACAATCCCAATTAATGGTTCTGAATGATTCTTGGCACAAGGCCCGTGAATTTTAACCAACAACCATCAAGAAACCCAACAATACAATCTCAAAGCAAACATAATCACGATGAACTATGAAAAGATTGAAGAAAGCATCAATGGAGTTTTGAATAACATTAAAACGAAGAAAATAAGAAATCCGAATAATAAAAACGAGAAATTAAAAATTTACTAATTAACGAAGGAGAATATCAACGTTCAAATGAGAAATTAAAATAAGATCTACTTATTAATCAATATAAGGTCCAAGAAAACTAAGAAACTATATAAGATCTACTAAAACTAAGAAACTAGAATTTGAAACATAAAGGTAGATGAAAGAAAGCAAAGAACACTCATGGGTTGTAAGCCCCAAGAGGTCTGAGAAGGTTCTCGTGCTGCTGGGCATCTCTCCTCTTTTCTGGCTGTTGTCGCTGCTCTCCTTTTAAAATCACGGAAGTGGGCCTGTTCGTTTTATGGGCCGAGGGCTCTAAATTCCCGAATCTGTGCTGGTACTGGGTAACCCAGTGTGGACAACAGACCAAGTGTCAGCGGTAACATATCAAATCGAGACCCTATTTCGTTAAAACTCTACTCGCAGGCCCACACTCGTCCTTCTCAAGACCTGCGTTTTCTTTCTTCGTTGCCATTTCTCCCTCTCTCACTTTCCTTTTCTTTTCTTTTTCAATTTATTATTATTCTTTTTATTTTAGTTTTATTATTATATTATATATTATATTAAATAAGGGTACAATAAGGTGTTTGTGGGGGTTGATTTAGTAAAAAAAAAAAATACATTTTAAAAGTTTTTGGGGTGTTCTTATCACTTGGGGTCGACTCATAAATTATTGGGGTGCGTATATCCGCGCCCTATTTTATATTATTTAATTATAAAATTTTAATTACATAAATCCTAATACAAAGGGACGTAGATGTCCCCATGAAGAAGAAATCTAATTAGAATGGGACATTGACTTGAACTCCTTAGGATCCCATCTAATGTAATTCACCTAATTTGATAGAAAACTGAAAGTAGTTTAATATGATAAGTTTAATCATTAGAATTAATTTTATTTCAACTTAAAATTAACACGTACAAATTGCGTTCTGAATATCATCATAATTTAACCTCCACGTGAACTACTAATTACATTAATTACATTATAGATATTAAAACAAAATATAATAAAAAAGCTTAAATATGTAAAATTGTTGTTTTGTAGAATTGTAACTTAAAGAAATGATAGGTTTCGTGATAGATGTCACCAGACTAACATCAACTGAATCTCAAAAATAGCAGCGGAAATAAAAACACAGTAAATTAATTTCAGTTCGTAAGTAATTGTACTTATGAACTTGGGCGTATAAACACGAAAACTATATTACTTTTCAATTGTTCAAACCCGATTACAAAATATAAAAGTAATATACGAAAAATAAATTGTATCAAACACTTGATACACAAAATACTCGTCACTTCTTCTTTAGTTTAATTCCTCCGTTGGTTACGCAATGTAGAAAGCCTCCTAACTCAGCAACAAAGCTCCGAGTAGTATTCTTCGTGTTCTGCTTCAAAGTGTATTCACGGCATCTACTTTTTCTCCGTGCGTCTTGGCCCTTAAATAATTAAAACAAGACTCTTAGCCTTGTTCAACAAGTTAAATAAGTATTTAGGAAACTAAATAAAATCTTAAACTCCAACTAAGAAAGAAATCTAGAGTTTTAAAATACTTTGTGTCCTAAGAAAGGCAAAATACAAACAAGGAAAATTATCGTTGAAAATATTATATCCAACAATCTCCCCCTTTTGCCTTTGTGGACAAAACTACCATGACGCAACTGAAATGTTCAACACAGAAAAAAGTAAACTAACTCCCCCTAAATAAGCAATGAATAAAAATAAATAGACAAACTATTCCACGGAAATCCAAAACCAAAAGACACTAAGGAAAGTGCTTAAACATCACGATCCTTCTTCGCCCGTCGAGAGGACGAAGATGTTCCTTCACTAGCTTTCCTTTTCCGCAGCATCTTCTTCACTTGCTTCAAAAACTTAGTTCTGGATAGCACTTTCTTCCTTCTTTTCTCACTGGCCAAGCTTGCCAGTATGGTGGCAGCCTTGCCATCAGCATCATCACTAGCAGCAGAAGCAACATCAACATCATCAGCATTATCGTCATGTTTATCCCCCCCCCCCCCCTCCCCCCCCCCCCTCCACCTTTTTGTTCAGAAATCAAAAGGGCCTCAAACAAGGAGCCCCGTAGTGCCTGGAGCGGAGCCCGCTGGCTGTCAAGTTGAGCAATTTGGCTGTTAAGTAAAGCAACCTGAGCACGAACAACTATGGCCATTAACTGTACCATGTTATCACTTGTGACAGGACTCGCAGAGGTGTCACCCCGAGCATCATCAACTCGAACGGGCGCAGTCCAGGAAAAATCAACCACACGGGCCCCAGAGAGGTGCTGGATCCTCAGGGTAAACCAATCCGCCTCATCAGTAAGGGAGTCATCCTCAGAAGGCGTGAAGCCTTAGTTCACCAAAAGGCTGTAGATCAAAGAGGGAAAACAAAGTGATGAGGAAGATTTAGAGGAGGCAAACCTTGTTATCATATCAAACAACTAGCTGGCCGAAATTGAATTGGATCCCGTTTCTAACTTTGAAAAGAAACTGAGCCTGTGGTCTGGTCAACACAGATGATTTCTTCGAGGGCACCCATTGAAGATTGCCACTTTATGCAGAATTGAGTAAAGCGAAGTCATCCTCGTGCTGGGTAGTTGTTCACGCTACGTGTTCAGCAACCCTCCAGACAAGAAACTGATAACCTCATCCATGTCGTCAATAGTGGAGTCCCTGTGATAGGCCTCAGTCCCATAAGCCTCATTGATCAAATCAGGCGTGAAGGAATAAATCTCTCCACGCACGTAAACCTTCCCAAAATTTGAGGAAGTCGGCACGGCAACAGAGGAGAGGAGGTTGGCATAGAAATCCAGAACAACATCCCTAACAAACGACATTGCAGTAGAAACCGTCGAATATAAACCCCTGTGTTCAAAGAAGGCAATCAAATTTTGACGCTTGAAAAGTTCGACAGGGTCTCGCCTCTTGTCAATCATACCGCGGGACTTGTAGTCGGAGAAAAGTGCTTCATCCTGTGAGGATAGAAATTTGTCAGAGTGCAGAACTATATCCTCTATCTCAACCTCAACGGGGATTGGAACAGTCTCAAGATCATCATCCTCTGCATGTGGAGGGATAGTTTCGTGAGAAGGAGAAGCACCCCCAGCACTAGAACTCGAGCTGGAGGGAGATGCAGCAGTAGGTATGGGTGATGGTGGCTTTGGTGACATGTCACCAGTCCCAACATCAACTTGCTAGTCATCTTCAGCCATTGTAACCTTGGAATTTTGCTTCTTCTTCTTGGCAGCCTTCAAAGAACTTAGTAGGTGCACAAGTGGGATCTCATCTGAATCATCTGGAGATCGTTTAAGAGCAACGTCATGTTCAGGAGATGCCGGAGGAGGAGATGTGACTGAGGGATTGTGAACATCAGGTTTGGATGAACTTGTAACTTCGCCGGTGAAAAAATCTACTATCTCATAACTAGGACTGGAGTACTCAATCTCCATTGATCCAAGAGATACCTTAATGGATGCAGGAGGGTTCCTTTTGTCTGCAAGCTTTATAGTTTCCTTTCGTCGGCAAGGACCCTTTTTGGCCACGTGGGGAGCACTGGAGGTCACCGGAGCAGCAACGGTCGCCGGAGGTACAAACTCCTCGTCATCTGAGTCAGTTGCAACGGTGACATCTTCGGTGAGATTCATGTTCTCAATCGGCACATTGCGACGTGGCCCTGCTTGACTCTTAGGGACCGCCGCCGGGATAATTCCCGGAGGATATTTCGCAGCCGCCGTGACCGCATGAAGGTGGGGTCACCGGTGCACCGGAAAACCTCGGCAATAAACTGCAGATTAGGAGGGTTGTCAACATCAATTTCGTTCCCAGGCTAGCCGGGAAGCACCTGGGCCGCATGGACGACGTCAATCAGGGCTGGAGCTGGAGATATGGCGTGAGAACTCATCGGAGCGGAACTCCTGGGTTCTGGAATGATTGGTGATGGGTTCTGAGCGAAAACAACACCCATATCCTCGCGAATGTCCAGCCCACCAAATCTCAGTAAAGACGGGGTCACCTGCTCGCCCGAGCGTGCAATTCCTTCTGGTAGTTCAGGAATTCGAGATCCAGAAGGTGAATTCGACATCCTGCAAATCTCAAAAATAGACACGAAAAAAGAGCAATAATTTCGAGAGAAACTGAAAGGAGTTTGAGTTCAAGAAGGATTTCAAATTTCAAGGGAGAGAGAGAAAGTGTAGGCGAAACGGTAAGAAATCAACCCTAGAAATACAAAAAAAAAACTTACCGTTGGCAGGAGAGAGAAGACGCTGGTAAATAGGAAAGAAAATTATTAAAAAGTCTACCCTGATTTTTTAAAAAAAAATTTATAACCCTAGCGTAGTAAAAGAAAAAAGAATCCAAATACAAAACCCACTCCCCCTCAACTTAAGGAAAAAAATCTCGACCAAACCGCCCATGTATGCCACTATCCAAACCACTTATTAACAAAGAGAAAATCGATTTTTAGCTGAAAATTGAACCATCACCAAGGAAGTATAAAAACCGTACTAAGTGAAAAATCCAAAATTCATTTCAATCTCATAGTACCTGTCCAGCACAGCCGATCACAATGTCACTGATACAATTAAATAACTACATCCTCAAAAAAAATAAGAGACGTCAGAATAAGAAGTAAACAAGAGAAACAAAACACTCAACAATATAGGCAAATTCATAAAATAGTTATGTCTTAAATTATGCCTAAAAAGATGACCTAGAAACGTTAAAAAATTTCACACAAAGATTTTTAGAGATTTTGATCGTGTTGCTTTTCATGACTGATGACATTAGACCTAACATTGCAAAGGTGAAGTCGATGAAAACAAACCCCTTAACCCAAGTTAATGACAACGTCAAAATCGCTCAATAAGGTGAAATTTAAAAGTCAGACATTTAGTCTTGATTTTCTTCATCTTTTTAAGAAGAGAATTATTATATCTTCAGCAATTACAGTTAACACCTTTTGATTTTGGAACTGGGAGAAAGCATGTTTCTGCGGGAGAGTTCCACAATCACCTAAGCGAAAAGGTTAGTCTTTTTGTCATCGCTTTTATTACAGCACATGACCTTATTTCTCTTTAAATCAGACTTAATGCATTCGTATTATGTATGAAAAAGAAAAATAAAAATGCATGCAAAAATACAGATGTTATGACTGATGACATCTTTGGGCGTCATAACATAAAACCCAACATAGACTAGAAAATGCACATACCGAGATCTCTTCTCAAACGAGAGAAGGTCTCTAAATATAATGCTTTTGTGAATATGTCAGCAAGCTGACTGTCCGTACCTACATGTTCAAGACTTATTATATTTCTCTCAACCAAGTCTCGGATGAAGTGATACCTGATGTCAATGTGTTTTATACGAGAGTGCTGAACTGGATTTTTTGAGATATCAATTCCGCTTGTATTATCACAGAATACGGTCAAGATACTGCTATGGAGACCCTAGTCCCCAATTATCTGGTTCATCCAAAGAAGTTGCGTACACGCACTTCCAGCTGCAATGTATTCGGCTTTGGCTGTAGACAAGGAAATACAGCTAAAGCCGCCATCACACAACTGATTAATGCTTATCAAATTAGCAGTTAGACCTTCAACAAGTAGCACATTTTCAAACTTGGCAATACCTGAAACATGGAGTGTTCCTTGACCAATAATCTGTCTATTTGCGCCTCCACCATATTTGACCTTTCCTCCTTTGAATTTTACAATGTTCGACAAAAGCTCTTCTGATCCGGTCATGTGTTTGGAGCATCCACTATCAAAATACCATGCTCCAGGAATGTGAGATTTTAGAGAGGTATTTATCATGTTACACTTGACCTCCCTCTTTCTTACCCAGACTCGTTTCAACTTGGTGTTGCCTTTTGTGTTGACAGCTTGAGTCCCATCACTAGTCCCAACATCTTGATTAATCCTTTGAAATGGACTTTTCTTCCCAGTTATCTTCCAACAAAAGGGGTGAATGTGACCATGATCACCGCAGTGATGGCAAATATACTGCCTTCTTCTCTTCTTAAGGCGCTTGACAGACTCTTGGTTGTGGCTGACTTGAAGTGATTTTTGCTCCGGTTTTAACCAATTCCATGCCTTGAAATTTTTGGATACGACATCTCCAGAATTTCATCTAGCTTCGCCTTTCCCTTGTTGAGGTTTGAAATTGTATCTTGAACCTTTATTAACTCAGCTCTTACTCGTTGCAATTCCGAGTAATGATCTTCACTTGATCATCCTTTTCATGGGTAAGCTTTTCAACCTTGATCATCAGTGTCTTCACCTTCAAAACTTGATTTTCCCAGTTGGCAAACAATTCATCATACTCCACGCACGACTTTTTATATTTGTCGAGAGTATCTTCAACCTCATCATTTAGGCACAGTGTGTTGGAATTGATGTTGTGAATTCGAATGTCGTCATCCCAGGCAACATGGGAAAAAAGTGCAGGTACCAACTCAGAAGAGTCAGAATCGCTTACATCTTCGTCAAATTCCTTTGCAATGAGATTCTTCTTTCTTAACGTGTTTGCACACTCGTTTTTGTAGTGTCCCCAATTCTTTCACTCATGGCATTGAACTTCACTAAGTGGCTTGGGGGAATTTCCAGTCCTTGACTCTGAAGGTGAGGGCTGAAAGTTGGACAACTTTCTTCTAGAAGACTTTGGAGGTGGTGTCTCCATCATTGAATTTGATGCTTTCCCTCCAATATTGTTCTTTCTTCTTAAGTAGTGGTTGAAATTCTAAGTAATGGGAGACACTTCTTCTTCTCCAAGTGTGGTTTTTCCAAATTTATCAAAAAGCTCTCTCTAATCAGTATCTTCATCTTCATCATTTGAGTTAATATCGGAGGTAAGAGCGACATTTTTCTCCTTCGAGTAGTAATTTAGATGCTCTATCTCGAATGTCCTGAGCTATCCAACAAACTCATCATAGTACAAGTTGTCAGTGTTCTTGGATTCTTCAATGGCAACTACCTTCACGCTGAACTTCTTTGAGATGGATCTGAGAAGTTTTCCAACAAGGTGTGCATTGGACATGGGCTCACCAAGGTTTCCACATTCATTCGCGATGTCTGAGAGTCTCATAGCATAGTTCACAATAGACTCTTTTTCATCCATTCTCATGGACTCAAACGTTGTAGTGAGCATCCTCAAGCGAGATTTCCTCACCCTTGGAGTTCTTTCGCACACCCTTTAAAGGGCGTCCCATGCGTCTTTCGCAGATTCGCAATTCTTGATCACTTTGTAATAATTTGTATCGACATAGCCGCACAAGGTATTAATAGTTTTGGAGTTCCAGTTTCACAGGGCTATTTCATTATCCGTCCAGTCTTATTCTCTCTTGTAGATGGTGTCACCATCAGCATCAGTAATACGAGGTTTCTGCCATCCAACAAGGATGGATCTCCAAACTCGTTCGTCGATATTTTTGATGTGCCACCGCATCCTCTGTTTCCATAGGGAGTAGTTCTCTCCATTAAGGATTGGAGGTCTTGGGTTCCTTTGAGCGTCCATCATATCAAATTTACAAAACAAGGATTGAAATACTTAGAGATAAGTACCCTGCTCTGATACCAATTATTGTTTTGTAGAATTGTAACTTAAAGAAATGATGTTAGGTTTCGTGATAGATGTCACCAGACCTAACATCAACTTAATCTCAGAAATAGCAGTGGAAATAAAAACACAGTAGATTAATTTCAATTCGTAAGTAATCGTACTTACAAACTTGGGTGTACAAATCCGAAAACTATATTACTTTTCAATTGTTCAAACCCGATTACAAAATATAAAAGTAATATACGAAAAATAAATTGTATCAAAAACTTGATACACAAAATACTAGTCGCTTCTTCTTTAGTTGAATTCTTCCATTTGTAACGCAACATAGAAAGCCTCCTAATTCAGCAACAAAGCTTCGAGTAGTATTCTTCGTGTTTTGCTTCAAAATGTCTTCATGTCATCTACTTTTTCTCCTTGCGTCTTGGCCCTTAAATAATTAAAACAAGACTCCTAGTCTTGTTTAACAAGTTAAATAAGTATTTAGGAAACTAAATAAAATCCTAGACTTCAACTAAGAAAGAAATTTAGAGTTCTAAAATACTTTGTGTCCTAAGAAAGGCAAACTACAAATAAGGAAAATTATCGTTGAAAATAATATTCCCAACAAAAATTATAGGCAAACACTTGTGTTAGGCCAGATTAACGGGTCATGACTCGTTAGGGCATCTGACCCGATACTATAATGTATTGGTTTTTGTACAGTGATGTATTGGTTTTTGTACTATAAAATATTAGTTTTTCATAAATCTCTGATCCGTGCTATGATGTATTGGTTTTTTTGTACTGCGATTTATTTATACTATGATGTATTGGTTTTTTATTATAATGTATTGATTTTTGCACTAAAATGTATTGATATGAAATTTTGGCCTAACGGATAATCCGTTAGTTCGGCCTAACAAGAGTGTTGCCCAAAATTATATGTCAGTATTGAGTTGAGCAAAATTATAGGTATACAGTAATAATATATTTTTTTTTGATTATATTGTAAATTTTAAATAATAAAAAACACACATTCATTTAATTTATTTTTTTATTTTTCACTAAGGATGAATGTTTTTAAACATTTGAGTTGTCATTAATATCTCATTGTAATTGTGTGTCCTAATAAAATGGATTAATAAATTATGTAGATTTAGAGGAGAGGTATCTAACTAAATAACATAATTTATGAGATGTGTTAAATAATTATTTTGATTAAAAAAAATACTCTTGCTATACCAATAGAGAAGGGATTTAAATAACTCCAGACCAACTTTCAATCCAACGACCCGTTCAAGCAAATGAGTTCACTTTAAAAATTAGTATTATATTTTGCCCAAAATTTGGGAAAAATATATTATAAATTCAAAGAGTTGAATAAAATTGATCATGTGCAACTTTTTAAACACTTCTTTATCATGTCATTATCATGCAATTTTGTTATTAGCAACATATTCATTTTTATTTTTTTTGAATTTCAAAGTGTTATATTGTTTAATTATAAAACTTTTATACTCTTATTATCAATCTCTACCAACGACTGTATGATCTAGTTTTTTTTGTTTTTTCCACGTTAAATAGTGCTTTTATTATGTTTGATGACATATAGAGTTTTGATGAGTTGGATGGGAAATAGTGATATCATGTATTTAATCAAAACCAAGAAGAAATTAAGTGTTCATTCAAAAAATAACGAGAAAACCAAAAAACTCTTACTTTTAAAAGAATGTTTGAAATTGCAATCTCCATTTCAAAGTTATACGATTAAGACATCAAAACAAAAGGAAAAGAAGAAGGGAAAAAAGAAAGAAAGAAAGAAGAAGAATGAACCCAGAACAAACAGAAAAATGATGAAACCAGAGGCAAAAAGATTAGAAAACTATTTGAACTTAACCAATTGTTCTGATATAAAGATTTTCTATACAATTAATATTGTGGACAATTGTTTTTATATTCTTGTAAAATTGAGAGTTGGTGTTCTTTCCTTTATTTTTGTAGTCATATTATTTTATGAAAAAAAATGATTCTCTTTGTTAACTTTAATTAATTTTTAGACAATTTCTTGCTTAGCTCCCAACTCAACAATTACAACAAACTCAACCATAGTCATAGAAAAGTAAATTATGTAATACAACTACATTTTTAAATGACTGGAAATTATATTTCAATCCTAGAGACCCTTTTTTTAAAGTGTGGATTCTTACACCCTTAATTTTCTTGCATTATCACATGATTTTAAAGCTTTATTGTAATATAAGTGACTTCAATACGCATGAAGTAACTTTTTTCTTTAAGAGTGCGAATGACTTATATATAATTTAAATTCTATAATACATCGACGATAACCATATCCGAATTATCATGAGGTGGGTTTATTATTATTATTATTTATTATTATTATTATTATTATTATTATTATTATTTTATTTTTGTGTGTGTTCAAAAATTATAGAGAACATTTTAACAACTATATAATTATGTGACAGTGAAATATGTATATTGCCAATAAAATTAGGATAATATTAAAAAAATAAAAAATAGCAATCAAAATACTACATAGAAGTATGATTAAATTGACAAAGCAATGAAGTACTGAAAGAGCAAAATCTCATGAGTTTCATGTCTTCGTAAAGATCCAATTACATTTGAATCAGAAGACTAGTAATATTAATTATTCGTTAGATGTAACATTAAACAAACTTCCTATCTAATTCGAATTATTTTGCATTTATTTCATTTAGGTTCACTAAATAAAGGAGTCTATATATCTGAAGGTACATGAGCTTAAAAATATCCAATTAAATACATTGTGGTGCTATAATATTTGAGTACATGACTACGAAATATTGTTGTGGTGATGAAGAAATTAAGTTAGAACCTATTGGGGTTCTTGGTAAATTGTACAGAGTTGTTTATTTATAATTCAGAAGAGGCCATATAGTTTCGAATAAATCTAAAACCTATTCAATTGCATATTTTTCTTTACACATCATTCAAAGTAAAATTAGGTAAAAACCTTACATCTGCAGTACAATGAGTTTATACTTTATGAGCGCAAGGAATGGTATATCATGATTTTAATTGATTAAAACATAATGAAAGATAGTCCTAACTATTTTCAAGTATATATTTTGAAAATAGAAAATGATATCGAGAAACATATTTAAGAACTCCTCATTTTCTGAAACTACAATGAATAAACTCATGATATTATTACAGGGAATAAATATGCAAAATTCTTTGGAAGATTAAAAGATTTTCCATCATGTATGATGTTCAACTTTATATATTAAAAGATGTTGAATTAGACCAACGAGTATATAATTCTACGACAACTGATTAAGTTGCAGTAATATGAGTTGAAGGAAATAATGCTAACATATTATTTTAACGTAATATTGTGATCCATGCATAATCAAGGGATATATACAAAATAAAAGTGATACCGAGTGAAATATATAAATTAAAACCTTTTCAATGATAAAACTCCCACAAAACAACAAGGTATATCATTAATTATTCATAATAGTTATTATATATTATTCAAATAATAATAAAGAATATTTTGCATATGCATATGTATAACAATTTTTGAAATATTGCTCTCAGCTTTTAAAATATCTATTAAACTAGTTTATATTATTAAGGTAATATTTGAGTTATTGATGATATATCTTCAAGTTTTTCATTGTGTATCGGGTTAGTAACCGACCACACTTGATAATTTGATGTTTCAGGGGACTTGAAATATCTTTACACTACTAAAGAAACAGCTTTCTAAGGCTGTTAATTAAAGGCGGTTCATTGAAAACCGCCTTAAAAATACTTTTAACGGCGGTTTTGGCTAAAATCGCCGTTAAAAAGGTTATTTTACGGCGGTTTTATCAAAACTGACGTTAAAATTGGATATCAACTGATTTTAACGGCGGTTCACTATAAACCGCCGTAAAACTTCACCTATTCTACGGCGATTTTTAACAACCGCCGTAAAAACTTACCTATATTCTACGGCGGTTATTACAAAACCGACGTTAAACCGGGAGCTAGCTTATTTTAACAGCGGTTTACAAATAACCGACGTAAAAACTCACATTCTACGGCGATTTTGTAGAACAGCCTTAAATCCAACTTTCTACGGCGGTTATCATAGAACCGCCGTAGAAAGTCGGATGCCATGTCACCGATCCGCGTCTTGCTCAAGCAAGTTGTTTCGACCGTTGATCTGTGTCTCATCCGACGATCTGCATTAAATATTAAACTAAAAAATAATAAATATTAAACTAAAAAAATAATAAATATTAAACTAAAAAAATGATAAATATAAATAAAAAAAACCCTACCCCCTTTTCGGTCAAAAACAACCAATTCTGATTCCCTTCCTCCTCCCTTCACTAATTCGCATGTCGAGAAATTATTAGCGAAAAGTTTGGGATAGGTCGTTTAACAAATTCCAATAAGTTTGTTTGGATATAACGAACTTCAAATTCCGAATCTCATGTTTTGAGTAATTGTAGTACTGGATTTAAAATCCATGTTACATACAGTTATGTGAAATCCTTCTTCCAAATAATCCTCTCAGAAACGACCCAGAGTTAAGTAAACTATGGTATACAATCATGATGCGTCAAGTCATTCAAACAAAATTCTGGAAAGTGAAAATCAACCAAGGAACACTGATTCAATTCAAACTGGGGCAACGCCAAGAAAACTAAAATATTGCACATGAACCCAAGAAATTACAGAGAATCTTAAAAAAAAAACAAAAAAAAAAACAGAGATTAAGAAAGCTTATGTCCCCGCGATACATGACACCACACAATCAATGCAAAATAAAAATCGAATCCATAAATTACTTTCAGAAACCCAAAATGGCAGCCATAGCTAGAGTTCAACGGAGATACAGTAAACTTACCAGCAGCTCCGACTTCAATTCCGGCGGCATTGGACAGTCCAGCTTGAGTTCCACCAAAGCATGGAGATTGACCCATACTCTGGTTCTGGTTCGACGAGCACACCATTGCGTGTCGGATATTCATCTCT
>BMAC01000642.1:64816-80326 GCA_014905375.1 Phtheirospermum japonicum | reverse complement strand
GCTGTTCATAAACCGCCGTAAAAAAGCATCACTTTCTACGGCGGTTCTTGAAAAACCGCCGTAAAAAACCCCACTTTTTAAGGCGGTTCTTGAAAACCGCCGTAAAAACCCCACTTTTTAAGGCGGTTTTTCAAAACCGCCGTAAAAAATTTACGGCTGTAGATACTAAGGCGGTTTTAAAACCGCCTTAAAATCAAAAAAAAACCCGCCTTAAAAACTGATTTCTGTAGTAGTGTTAACAATATTTCCTATAGCCTTTTCATGTATCATCATAAAAAATTATTATTAATTCCCTTATCCTTATTGATACAAATAATAACTCTTGGATAAAATAGATTACCAAAAATATTTTTATTTAATATTAATATATTCTTCTATGACATATGCATAGAAGACATTCAGAATGAAACTAGAGATTATAAATAAATTAGAATTGTAGACTATTATCATCACTTTGGATTCTTGAACTTGAGTAATATGTATATATTTTCTTACATTTCAATTTTCTTATACTTTATAACTTTTTATTTTTTTCTTTTTGAAAACATTAAACAAAGAAAGTAAAAAAAGGTTTCTTGCAAAGAATATAGCTTGTTATAGACTACAAGTTGGAAGTCCTAGAGGCATCCACACTTTTTTCTTTTGGAAGATTATTACAACAAAATGTTGTCAATATATATGTACATAAATATGGATACAACAAAGATTTGTTACTACCGCCAAAATCAATTAAACATGAATCCGAGTTGTACCAGAGAATTATAAATAGTGTCATGGCAGGAGAGACAAGATGAAACAATCTTGTAGAAGAATTATTGTCAATACATCATTTATCGGAGGGCCAAGAGACATGCATCATAGATATCTTAAGGCATTAACACACTACTGCAGAACAGTGAATTAACGGCGCGGTTATTTTTCACTTTTAACGGTGGTTTTTGAACCGCCGTTATATCGACCGCCGTTAATTTTTACGGCGGTCTTTAAAAACCGCCGTAAAAAACCCATGAATTAACGGCGGGTTTTGTGGATATTTAACGACGGTTTTACAACCGCCGTGGTTTATACACTTTCAACGGCGGTTTGTAATAACCGATGTTAATAAACTATGATTTTCACGGCGGTTATGACAACTGCCCGTAAAATTTACTATTAACGGCGGTTTGAAACCGCCGTAAAAAATGCTTTTTGGTGGCGGTAAAATACTAAATTTATGGCGATTTTGTGAACCGCCTTTATTTTTACGGTGGTTATTAAAACTGTTTGTTAATCATGAATTATTTTACGGCGGTTTTTAAAAATCGCCGTTAAAACATGTAATTTTACGGCGGTTTTCTGAACTGTTGTTAACTCATGAATTATTTTTAGCGGCGGTTTTAAAAAACTTCTGGTGGAAAACCGTGTAGGGTTCATAGTATTTGGTGGAAAACTTCAAATTCATCTGGAGTTTGACAGAGTTTTGGCAAAATGGCTATAATTTCATGTAGACCTCATCTCCAACCTCAAGATTCTTGTCTGTGCATTTTCTGTCTGCAAAATTCTTCATGCAGTTCTATGCTTGCAACCAAATTCTCTTTTATGTTTCTTGCATCATCTCACCTCTCTGTTTAACCCATAGCTTTTACATATTCTTGGGTAGAATCTAAGTAAGGGTCAATAGAACACATAGGGGGTGGGTAACCATACAGGCCCTAAAAATGTGTGACCTTTAAGCTGGTGTGAAAATTTGTGTTATACCAGTGTTCAGCTACAGGTAACCACGTAAGCATGTGTTTAAGATTGTTATGCATCATACTCCTTAGGATAATTCTCTAAACAGCTGATTCAACCTCTTTTTTCCCATCAAATTGAGGGATAATAGGATGTAGATATATCCAAACTCACCCCCATCAACCTGAAGAACTCTCTCCAGAAGTTGCTGTAAAGATATTGTCCCTATCTGTAACCAATCTAACTAGTAGACCAAGTAGCTTATAGATATAGTCTAAGAAATTTTTGGCCATAATCTAAGATGAGAAGGGATGGGCTAAGGCCATGAAATGCCCATATTTTTGTGAATATATCCACTATAACAAGAATAACACCTTTTCCCCATGACTTAGGTAAACCCTCAATGAAATCCATAGAAATGTGTCCATGATTGTGTAGGGATTGGTAAGGTTGGCAGTAAACCTGGGTAAGGCTTTGAGTCATACTTTCTCACCTTGAAAACATCATAGCTTTGTACTAGCTTAAAAAATTCAGATTTATATTGAGCCAGTAGAAAGTTCCTTTTAGCTTCTTATAAGTAGTGGTGTTGAAACGGTTAAAACCGGCCGGTTAATTAACCGGAGGTTAAATTAACCTATTTTTGCCTAACCATAACCTAACCTCCGGTGAACCGGTTATGGTTATGGTTAGGTGCGGTTAACCGAACCAGTAGTTAACCGCCAGTTTTTATTATTATTATTTTTTTGAAATTATTTTTTAAAATTAAATATTAAAAACATAAATTAAATTTGAATAATTGAGATGAATGAGATAAATAGATGAGAACTTAAATAAAATTTAAATAATTGGAATTTTGAAATAAAAAGTTATAAAAAAATAATTTCTTTAAAAAAAAATACTTGATTTTGATTCTATTATTAAAAATTAAAATTTTAACTTTTAATATTAGAATTAACTTGCCTACGTATCCTCGTAAAGGAATCAAAGTCCACATAGTTCGATTTTTTTTATTTTGAAAAAAATAAGTTAAAAAAAGGACTTGATTTTAATTCTAATATTAGAAGTTAAAACTAAATTTTAACTTATAATATTAGAATTAACTTACCTACATATCCTTGACAAGGAATCAACGTCCACGTAGTTCTTATATTTATCTCACTTACCTATTCGTCGTTGTCGTTGCTTCCCGAAGTGGTATCGTAATAGTCGCTCTCTTAACCTTCATCCAGTTGTGTTTCTTGTTCTCATTTTTTGGCTTTGACCCAATCATTCATCAACATTTGATTTTCAAGATTTTTGGGTGTTAAGCTAGACCGACGATCATCTAACACAAAGCCTCCCGTGCTGAAGGCCTGTTCAACAGAAACTGTTGAAATAGGAACGACAAAAACCTCCTTGGCAATCCTAGAGAATGTAGGAAGAATACTGGCCACTTTCGACCAAAACTGCACAAAATCATTAGTAGTACCATCGGGCTTTTTTGGAACCGAACTCAGTTCAAAAGTTCCTAAATAACTGTCTAATTCCATTGATTGACTAGCACAAACCCTTTGCCATTTTCATTTAGTATCCTCAATCAACCTCATATATGGGGCTAGACCTTGTCGAGGGTCTTTGGGTCTTATATTAGAAGTGGTGGGGAAAGGGAAGGGGACACATTAAAATCACTAGAAGAAGATTGATTGTAATCATTAAAAATATGTTCTAAAGATTTTTGTGCTTGGTTAGCAACACTATTATTGTTATGAATTTCAATATTTGATGTTTCTAAAAAAGGTCCTAATGCATCGTAATAAACTTTGAGTAAATTCTCTGAACCCTCTACTCGATAATTCGGGTCTAAAATTTTTGCAATCAAAAACATGTTGGGAATGTACATAAAGTATTTGACCCATTTCCTCAATATATTAGCAATACATTCACCTAATTCAGGCGAATCGAGTAAAGAAGTACTAACTGATTCAAGCTTTTTGGTTGCCTACTTATAAAAATGTGTCAAAAGTTCAATAGCTTTCCCACAAGAGAACGGGGTCGCGCGTAGGTTGGCAAATTGACTCGAGTCGTCTCTCGAGGAACATACAATCGGAATCTTGAATAGTTTGTTCAATAACAAGTAACGTATACTAATGGGAGAATTTGATTGATGTTGATTAATGACTATGAATTTAAATAGCAAGAGTTAATTTCAAAAACTAATTTAATTATCCTAAATTATCTAAATTATCAACTAAATCAACTAAATTATTTAAACTAATTAACTAACTGAAAATTAAACTAATGATTAACTATTTTTTAAAACTAAATTAAATTATCTAAACTAATTAATTAACTAATCACTAATCAAAACTAATTAATAATTCACAGTATCTAAGAAATAATTTTCAGAAAGTAAGTCAAAACTAAAAGTCCCAAACAGCATGCATAAAACGAATTCGATTAACAAATCAATTTAAAGCAACTAAAACTTCTAAGGGTTACTGCTAAGGGTTGCTACTAAGGGTTGCTGTTAACTGTTACACCAACGGTTAACAGTAACGGTTAACTATGAAAACTATGAATATTCAACGCATGAATGAACTTCAACCAAGKAGAACATCAAACATCCAATAATAAGCATGAAAAACTGAAAATAAACTGAGATTAATAAACTAAATACGTCCAGCAAATCCAAACGATGCGAACATAAACTAACTATTATCGAAACTTGAAAACGAATAATTGAAACTAAGAAAACTAATTAAAAGGTTCAGATTACTTGCTATAGCTACTGGAACAGAAAGTACTTCGGCTATTCCGAAGAGTAAACGCAGCGAAATGGACGAAAATGGATGAACGGCGTCAAACGGGCTCTGGAACTCGTCGTGCTCGAATCTTCGATCTCTCTTCGATCCTCGCATTTTTGGTGTTTTAATCCATCTCCAAACTCTAGGATTATGTTTTTGTTAAGTATTTAGGGTTACAAGTATGTCAAAACTCGGATTAATGAAGCCTTTTTATAGAAAAGTCAAAACTTGGGCCGCAAGATAGCTTAAAATCTGTTCTTGGCTTCTTAGGCCCGCTAACGGTTATAGTAACCGTTAGCATAACCGTTAGGTGTATATTTTTTTTGCATTTCGGGCCGACGACAACGGTTGTATGGAAAACATTCTGGAAAGTTACCGTTAGCTCTGAATTCAGCATTTTAATCGTTAACATCGGTTTTCCGTAACCGTTAAGGGTTAGCGGTAACAGCTAACGGTTGGAGTGACAGCTAAGTGTAACCGTTAGCTTCAACTACAACGGTTCCAGAAGCATAACCCTTCTAGAAAGTGTGGCAGCTTCAATTTCTTGCTACTTCTTCACCGGAAAGTTCGATCTTTGAATCTCGATCATCATAATTCATCTCTAACATGCTGAACTCTTCCGGTTACTTAGATATAAAGTGAAAAACCACAAATAATCACTTATTTGCATCAATCTAGATCAAAAAGTGGTAAAATAATTTGGAAGTCTAAGGGCTTGTTTGGGAACACTTTTGGTATAAAAATCCATATATGAAATGGACTTTTGAAAAAGTGCAATTTAGAAAAGTGCTTGTGAAAATTATGAAGTGTTTGATATAAATAATTTTAAAAGTCCATTCAACAAAAGTGTAGGGAATGAAACTCAAAAGTCACAAATTAACACTTCTTCTAAATGGACTTTTGAAAAAGTTACTTTTTTCAGAAGTCCATTTTATAATAACCACCAAACATGTTTTTCTTTTTTAAATGAACTTATTTGCAAAAGTCCATTTCAAAATGGGTTCCCAAACAAGCACTAAATATATGAAATTAAGCTAAATCTATCCAACTTATACCAAAAATAATAAGAAAAAGCAACTAAAATACAATCTAAAATCAAGACAATTACGTGCTAATCAACTACCCCACGCTTTATTTATTTGTTCGTCCTCGAACAGACGTTAGATTCAAAGTGTAACTTAGAAAGAAAATAAGTTCGAGCAATGAGTCGTGCGTTTCTACATAGATAATTTTGAAAATATAGGCACTAGTCTTGCAACGTCAAACACTCCACCCTTATTACATTGTCACTCCAAAATTAAATTCATGCATCCTCACAAAAGGGTAATATATAGGGTGTACGCTTAAAGCACTCAAGCACACTAGTGCAGAAAATCTATTCTAAAACAGTCAATCTAGAACGCCTCAGAAAAGACGTTCTACAATATAAGCCGGTGGCATTTTCGTAATAAAAGTGTCATATACCAGAACGTCTTTTTTAAAGGCGTTCTGGTATATCAATATACCAGAACGTCTTTAAAAAAGGCGTTCTGGTATATTAATATACCAGAACGCCGTTAAAAAAGGCGTTCTGGTATATTGATAAAAATTTAAAAAAAATATAAAATGTAATTAAAATAAATGCCGCAGACTCTATCGCAAGTTTGCCCTAGTTTTCTCATCTCCTCTCTCACCCGTCTCACGTCTCATCCCGATGTCTCGGATATCCTCCACGAGAGAAAAAAAGCAAATCAACGTCGGCTCTATTGCAATCTCATATCCCCAATTCTTCTGCAGATCCACGTAGCCCAGCTGGTGTCGGTGAAAGGCGACGGCGACTCCGCGTTCGAGCTCGCGAAGAGCGTGAATAATTACGTTGTCGTGCCGAAGCTCAGGGCCTTTGTGCTGGTGTTGATTTGCTTTTGCAGCGGTGGAGCCAGATGTCGTGCCCGAGGGTTTAGGGTTCGTCGCGACGAGGGCCATCAGCAAAAATGAGGTCGTTTTGGAGGTGAAGCGACTGAGGAATTTATGCCTTGATTTTTTTTTTTCCAATTAATTTTATGCCGCCTCATTCATATTTCTTTCTTCCAACTAAAGACCCATGACTTCTCCTTTGAATTTTTTTCCTTTTGCTTTCGGTGGCCTACTCGTGTAGGCCTTTCTTCAATGTTGATTCTTCTTCCCCAAAGTTAATGCATTTTTAAATTTTAGGTTTATTTTGATGTGAAAGCACATCTCAATTTTTAGTTATTTTCGCCTTTATGCAATTTTTTTTATTATTTTTTTTGCAAAAAATGAATCTGATCAAATTTTCATTAATTTCTCAATAAGTATAGACTCGTGTGTGTGATTTGATTGTGCATATCAATTCACGAATTTTTTCTCTGTCAATTTCTGATTTGGTTTTTGTGCCTTATTCTATCTTCTACATATTTTGGTGTTAACCCATATTTATGTAACATGATTTTCAATGTATAAAATTAAAATAGAAATCATGTCCATTTTCATTTTCGAGTTTTCGGTTTCTGATGTGATTTATTTGTGATGTTATGTAAGAGTTTTCAGTTTCTTTCTGATATTTTTATTATTTTTTATTTTTTCCTTTTCTAGTAGGAGTTGTAGATGACGAACTTGGATTTGAATTTGTTCTTCAAGTCAGGAATAATAAAATTAAGTTGATGGGCTCCTTGTTTTTTGGTGAATTCAATTCTACAATTTTCATTAATTTATTTTTTATTATTGCGTAATTGCTTTGGATAAATCTGGAGAATTTGAGGTTCACTTTTGAGATATTATTTTTTTATGATATCACTTTAAGTGATAACTGCAGCAATATGATTACATTATTATTTTTTTAAGAACAATCTTTTTTTTGAAGTTAAGTTGTTGCTTCTGCTATATATGATCTATGATAATGACGTGGGTATTGCTCTTGTTATAGGTGAATATCTAAGTGAGATTTATTTATTTATTTGTTGCCATTTTGAATTTTTTTTTTTGTTGTAATTTTCATTTATTTCTTCACAAGTTAATATTCCAGCAGAGTATATAGTTGATGGGTTTTTAGGTTAGAAAAGGAGATGTGTGCTTGGAAGATTTAAAGTGATATTGCAGCTGTGTACTAACAAGTAATCGATTTATTTTAATCAAATTTGTATATTCATCTGCAGGCTTGACACACTAAGTTCTATGTTGTCAGAGCCAGGATATTCTCTGTTGTTACAGTGCCACTTCATCCAATTTCCATTGTGAGAACCAGTATGCAAGTCACTTTGCTTCACACAACTAAGTAGAGCGAAATTTCAATTTTGGTCATCCAGGTTTATACAAAGGTTTTGGCATTGTAGTCACAAAGGAATGCCGACCAGGATAATATTTCTCTTTTTTCTGGCGAATTCAATTCTACATATTTATTTCATATCATTGCTAGCTTTTTTGCACACCATCTTTAATACCTATCATTCTAATATTATTATTTTTGTAGAAATACCCATTTTGCTAAATTCTTATTCAAGTTTCTTATTCAGTCTTTTGAGATTTTGGGCCTGACATGATTGATGATGAGGTTTTTGACAGTAGGTTTGCTTAGTTAAAATCGGAATTATAGATTCTATTTTTATGTCGGAGTTTCTATTGAAAATTTGGACCCAACTCAGGGGGAGGTGGGGGCCAGTGGTACACCGCCTGCTGATGAGGAATTTACACATAACTCCACAACAGAGATAAACTTTAATCAATTTAAAGACGATGTTTGCTTTCTTCGCTCTTCAATATATTTTACTACCATAAGTTTAACATCGCCACTCCATTAATTTTTTCTTATTATCAGAAACAAGATGAGGATAGTTACAGCTGGCGCCGTCCCACCTCTTGTTGAGCTTCTCAAATATCAAACCGACAATCTAAGGGAATTATCAGCCACTGCAACTCTATCATTATCCTCTGTTGCCTCCAACAAGCCAACCATAGCTTCGTCCGGAGTGCCCGTTCTCCTGGTGCAGGTCCTCTGCACTGGAAGTGTCCAAGGACGAGTCGATGCCGTCATAGCCCTTTAAAATCTCTCCACCTCCGAAGATGAACCTAAGCTCAATTTCAACGCCAAAGCGGTGCCCTCACTAATTAACCTCCTCAAAAAATGCAAAAAATACTCAAAATTCGCCGAGAAAACTACTTTTCTCCTCGAGATTTTCTCGGGTTCCGAGGAAGGTAGAAACGAGATCACGAGCGTGGACGGTGGGATTTTAGCTTTAGTCGAGACGGTCGAGGATGGGTCGTTGATCAGCATGTCTCATGCGGTCGGGGCTTTATTGTCGTTATGTGAGAGCTTGCGTGATAAGTATCGGGCCCTTATTCTTAATGAAGGTGCTATCCCGGGCCTTCTGTGTTTGACCGCTGAGTGTAGTCCGACAGCTCAGGATCGGGCTCGGGCTTTATTGGATTTGCTTAGGGACTCGCCTCCGGAGAAGAGATTGCTGACCTCGTCTGAATTGGAGAGGATCGTTTACGACTTTGCTGCGCATATTGATGGAATGGATAAGGCTGTCGAAACTGCTAAGAAATTATTGCAAGAAATGGATCAAAAGAAAATGGAGATGAGCCTAAGCCGTTTAAAGGTTAAAAGTTCAACGTGAAAAATCAAATGGTTCCAAAGGGCTAAGTAAAGAGTAAACGAGACAAGTGAAGTGCACGTGAGGTGATTTTTTATTGACCTTACTCTATTTACGTTTTTTTAACCATGACCACGCTTGTGTGTGAATCTTTTTTTTTACTTGTATATTTTCTCTTAGTTTACGGTTAGGCAAGGAACAAATTGTGCTGATGTTATAGTAATGTAGATTTAGTTACTGAGGTCAAATGATATAAATGCCAGCACATGACAGGTGTGTTGTCTTTGAGCAGGATGGTTATCACTGATATTAACCCAGATGGGCTGATTTTATGACATTAGTTGGATCTTACGAGAGAGAGAGAGAGAGAGAGAGAGAGAGAGAGAGAGAGAGAGAGAGAGAGCATGTTGCTAACATTTTACGTGGGTATAAGGTTTCGAAGGTTGCCTTTTCATATCCTTTTATATGGAATATGATGTCTGAGCATTTACTTTATTTTCTTAATATGTTATTATGTCATTTACTTCTGATTTGTTGTAGTTTGTGTGAGTGTGTGTGTGTGTTTTCTCAAACTGCTGTTTGAGTAGGTAAAAAAGCTATTTGTGGCCTTTCTCTTAACTGAATTATTGTTTCAGTCTTAATTCAAAATTTAAGTCCATTAGTTTTTAGGTTTTTCACCCCCTGTCCTCAAGTTTATTGAGGTATATGTGGCCCTCTTTTAAATGAATTATCGAGCCCTCTTTTAAGTGAGTCATTGTTTCACAACCTTTTGATTCCTCTTTTTAATCCTGATTCACTGAATTTTTTAAGGCTCGACGATTGTAGTCCAATAAATATTTTTTTGATTTTTCTGTTTAGTCTTTGACACTTTTGTCCTTTCTTAAAATACTAGTATAACTATTTTGATCATATTACATGTATAAAAAGTTGCCCATGGCACACTGGCGAGGCCATTTTGCTTTCTTCTGGGTCAAACTTTGGTTATACAGCACAATAACTGTTGTAATCATATAATTGTTTTAATTTATATTTTCCAAAATAATGTAAATAGTTGTCTTATGTAATTTTAAAAAATATTCATTTTCAGAATTTATGTTTTAAAATATATAATTATTGAAGCCTTCCCATTACACTGATAAAATGTGTTTTGGACGCCAGATATAAATGTGCTCAAGTTGCGACTTGAACTATAAAATGTGCAGGACGCCAGATATGTCGGCTATGCATCATGATACATCGTCTGACCTCTGAGTAGTGGGCAGCAAATTGAAGGACATATTAGAGGTGATCTCTCTCTCTCTCTCTCCCTTTTTAATATTGTTGAATTTTCCATTGCACTGCTTTAGCCGCTGTAACTACAAGGACACAACTTGGTAGTGTATAATAAGTATATACAGATACAACCCTTGAGGTTTAGCATAATTCAAAGTAAAAATTACAAATAGGCCCCAGACGTATGCTTTTATTTCTGAAAATGATTATTTTTTTTTCTTATTGAAATTCATGGAGATTGAGCATGATTTGGCGATAATAGTTAATGCTTTTCTAGAGAATGGTAATAATTGTGGTGGGACCGACTCGAGATATAGCAGTGATAGTGATCCAAGCCTCTCCGATCTCCTTCATCTCTATGAAAGAAATCTCGGTAAGTTTCTCTCTCTGAATTTTATTATTCTTTGGTTTATTTTATCATAAATTGTATATTATTTATAATCCCTTTCAGTGTTGATTAGTTTTATCATATTATCTTAGAATGGTGTATTTCTCCTATACAAACTCAATTAATGGTTTTGAACATGCCGGTTTCTTGAATTTTGATTATCTGCGGTGCTTGATTATGAGGAAGTGCCTCTGTTGCATGAAGGCAGTTATAAAAGAAAAGTAAATCCCTAGAAGTTCAATAGCCTTATAGAAGTCAGGGGATAATATTTTTTTTCATTGTTTGATTAATATTTTTTTCTTACATCAAAAGGCTTTGATGGACAAATCCTTGAGAAACTGTCGCATTGGTGGCCAAATTCAAGAAAAACTAAGCTCTCTCCTTAAACTAGAAAGATTGTAAGTGTTTTCAGTTGCAGTTAATTAATACACGCCGCCTTTTCTTAAGTTTATTTATACTGGAATGGTTTTATCATTTTAGGGACTTGAGCTTTAACAAATTGACCGGTCAAATCCCAGCTTCATTCAAAAACTTTTCTTCATTACAATTCCTGTAAGCCCAATTGCTTCTCTGTATGAATAAAAGGATTAAATTAAAGTAAACCCCCTGAATCATGAGATTTTCCGCATTCGATGCATCTGAACATTGGTATTTGGTTTCAGATTTCTTGGAAGTTATAGCCTCATTGGCGAGCTTAATCTACCTTCTGAACCAGAAAATAGCAAATTGGATGACTAGCAAATTGGCTGACCTGGACCCCAAAACTCGTTCAACTGTTGAAAAAAAGATGGTAATTTACTTTTTAGGCCATTTATTCTGTAAAATGTTTGTTCTTTAATGTGTATATTAATAACATTCAATTGTTTCCCGGAATTATTTCTTCAGTTTGACCAACGACAGAAATAAATGGGCCTTCCGACAAGTGATGAGATGCAGAAATAGGAGATAATGAAGAAGTTTATGGCTGAGGTGAATGCTAGTGATCATTTTTGTCTACCCACTTGATCGAAGATTTCTCGACGCTCTAGAAATCGTCTCCGCAATAGTACGGAGTCGACTGTAGATGCGGTGAGTTGTCCCGAGTCGTGTCTCTCGAGGATGGATGTGATCGGCTTTCGGTTTTCTTTATCGTTCTTATCGTCGGTTCGATTAAGCTAATTTAACCCTAGAAAGCGATAATCATTTTTTGGTTTTTATAACTAAGATTTAAATTGAAACTTAAGATTTAAAAACATTAAAACATTTAAAGGAAATTAAAGCTTATATTAAAAACGATCAATTTAAACTAATTAACTTATTAAAATTAAATAATTTTAAATTAGGGAAATGGAGGGAAAATCAAAGTCAACTTATTTGAATAAGTCAACATAAATACTTAGTATTAATTGAAGGTTTAAAAAGGAAGATCTTAATAAACTTTTACTAACTTAGAAATTGATTATAACTTCATAACTTAAAAGCATAAGTTCATAAGCTAGAAAACTATAAAATGAAATTGAAAGTTTGATAAGCAAAAGAAACACTAAACTAATGATCCAAAATACAACACAATATTAAAAAGGAATAACATGAAAATAAAACTAGATTTATAGAAGGATATTACCAAATGTATGTGATTACAAAAAGCTTGAAGGAGAAAGCTTGAAAGCTGAATGATTCTTCACAAAAGATAGCTTGAAACAAAGCTTGAACATTACACAACTAAGATCTAAGTTTCATTAATCTATAACTAATTACTAGGATTTTTAGAAATTAAAATAAGTAAAATATGAAAAACTGGAGAAAAGGCTGGTTTTGGGGAGCTTCTTGGAGGAGAAAGCTATCAGGAGCAAGTTGTCTTCTTGAAATGACGTCTGATTGCTAATATCTTCAAAAAATCTGCTTTTCAGTCGATCGACTGAGAAAAAGATCGATCGAGTCGCAGTCGATCGACTGGCGATGTCAAAATGGCCTGAAGCCCTGTAATTCCGTCGATCTTGAGAGGACCCAGTCGATCGACAGCAGTCGATCGGCCAAGTAGGCAGTCGATCGACTGCTATGTCAAAAACTTCAAAACTCGCTGGAATCCAGTCGATTTTAGCCGGGTCAGTCGATCGACTGAACATTCAGTCGGTCGACTGGATTCCAGCGCCCGGCTCGATTTCTCGTTCTTTTCGCGTCCGCCGGTTTGTCGAACCTCGTCCGCTGCGCTTCTTTGCTTTGTCCGTCCATTCCCGAGTCGAGTATCAACGATCCCAAACGAGCGTGGGCCCCGCTTGGACGTCCTACGGCCAAGAAAAATGGAAACGTGAAAATCTACGAAAATTAATAACAAAACGTACAAAAACTAAGAAAATCTAGAAATACGAAAAACGGCCAACCCGACTCCTAAAGCAACAAAAAGCAAGCGAAAAACACGCAACGTGAAACAAAATCGAAAATGAAAATATGTACAAAAAGATGCAAATCAACCACCCCACACTTAGAACGGTTGCTTGTCCTCAAGCAAAACTAACGTATATTTACAAAGCTACCCCCGACCAACCCTAGGCTAATGCACAAAAAATAGTTCGAGACGTCGTACGCTACGTTGTTTGTTAGCTTCGGCTAAAAGGACGACAATGTGATTTGCTAAGAAAGTTTAGATCGACTTCCGAAACCTAAAAGGACTTAAACAATCCAACAAGTCGGTCTCCCCGTCCTTGCCCCGGCTAAGGTCTATCCACGCTCGAACCGTTATTCGACTCCCGACTAGCCAAGATCATCAACACCTCTCTTTACAAAAGTATACTAAAAATCGAAACAAATGGAAAAACGTGCTATACAATAACTTCAAGGATTTATAACGTATCCTTGTTTATTCATCTCTTTTCGTATTTTTCTTTTCTTTTTCTTTTTCTTTTTTTTTTTTTTATGTACCGTAGACGTGAGGTACTTGCATAATAATGTGAAAATACGAGGCTATCAAAAGACTCCGATCATTCGTTGCTACTAGCAACTTTCGAATTTTTCGATCGAGCACGTGGAGCAATTGATGACTCCAAATTACAACAAAAACCTATAGAGAGTGTTTAATGACGAGGGCTAGTCGAGGCCACTAGTTCCAAACGAGCACAAGGATAGCACGAAGCTAAAACCGAACGGGAATCCCAACAAGTTAAACCACCTAAATCCACTAAATTCGATCGAAAATCTAAACATCCTAACAAATCATCAAAACCGCGTCACTTCGCCAAGGGTCCAAGCAACAATAGCACACACGTTTCTCAAACTAAAACAAGCAAGCAACACGAATGAAAAACCTAGGACGATTCTAACCACCCCACACTTAAAACCTAGCAATGTCCTCATTGCGTAATTAAGCTAATAAAAGCGGTAAAAAGTTGTAGGGTAAAGAAAACGCCCCTATCTCCGGCTCGTGTCGTCGTGGTCGTGCAAGGGTCTTTGCCGGGAACCGAGTCAAGCAACAATCTATCTACAAGGTAAGGTAATGTGGAAAATCGTGCACAAAAACGAACTATGTAAAATAACGAAAATATTTTTGATTTTTTGAATTTTCAATTTGTTTGGATTTATTGAATATTTTATTTTATTTTTATATATATTTTTTTATTTGTTTGATAATTAGGAAATATATTCAAAATAATAAAAAAGAAACTATATACAAAAACAAAAGCAATTAAAAGGATTTTTTTTTACATGAGACGAGATGAGAAATAAACGAACATAATCGAAATACAAAATAAAATAAAACACAAAAATAATAATCAAAGGATAACTAGGAGGTTTAACGACGTCCCTAGGTCGGGTACGGAGGTTCGCGGCCTCGTCTTCGTCCTCCTCCTCGTTTTCGTTTTCACCGTTGCCGCCGTCATCGTCATCGTCGTCGTCTCGACGCATCCGTGTTTCGACCAAAAAGAGCCGGCGCTGGAGGCTGCGGAGAGCTCGGTCGTTTCGTGCCTGCCCTTCGTCGAGACGGTCGAAACGAACGTTCATTTGGTCGAACCGAGAGAACACGGCTTGTTGGAAATTTTCCCAACCCGTCTCGGGACCCGAGCCGGTGCTCGGACCTCCGTACTGCGGGACTGCCGCTTGGCTCGTGCCTTCTCCGAAAGGCGCGCCCGAACCGGCGTTCGGGACGTCGCCGGCCTCGCCTCGTTCATTCTCCCGGTGGCGTTGGCGTCGGCTCGCCGGGTTCGTTGGGGCTCTCGGCGTTTTGAACGTTAATTCCAAGAGATCGACCCTCGTCATATTCGCCGATTCGGCCTCAAACCCGAAGTAGCGGGCAAGAACGGTGATCATCGGCCCCATGCCGACTCGGGCGACGCTTCCTCCTCTCGTCCTCCGAATCCCTTCAATTTGTGCTCGGATCAATGGAAAAAACGGGACCGGATGTCCATTGCATAGGCACCAAAGCACGTATATCTCGTGCCGAGTGAGGTTGGTGCTTTCATGCTTGCCCATTATGACGTGGGCAAAGAATTTGTAAGCCCCAAGCAATGCCAAGTCGACGATCGCCGACGCCGAGTAACGATCCCGGCTACCACTTCCGCCCGTGATAGTCCCCCAAAACGCAATCTCACTAAATCCACTCACTTGCGTATACGAGGACTGCTGGCAGTCAAGTCCGAGCACCGTTTGTATCACCCCCTGATCGATACGGCGTTTAACTCCCCCGAAACGCACATCAAAACCCCTGTCAAACGTATCCTGATACGTGGTGAAAAACTCGAGCACTAGCTCCTGATAAGCCGGTGCTCGAAAGGACGCGAACATCCGGCCATTCATTGCG
>BMAC01000642.1:0-57526 GCA_014905375.1 Phtheirospermum japonicum | reverse complement strand
CTATAAAATGAAATTGAAAGTTTGATAAGCAAAAGAAACACTAAACTAATGATCCAAAATACAACACAATATTAAAAAGGAATAACATGAAAATAAAACTAGATTTATAGAAGGATATTACCAAATGTATGTGATTACAAAAGCTTGAAGGAGGAAAGCTTGAAAGCTGGATGATTCTTCACAAAAGATAGCTTGAAACAAAGCTTGAACATTACACAACTAAGATCTAAGTTTCATTAATCCATAACTAATTACTAGGATTTTTAGAAATTAAAATAAGTAAAATATGAAAAACTGGAGAAAAGGCTGGTTTGGGGAGCTTCCTTGGAGGAGAAAGCTATCAGGAGCAAGTTGTCTTCTTGAAATGACGTCTGATTGCTAATATCTTCAAAAAAGTCTGCTTTTCAGTCGATCGACTGAGAAAAAGCAGTCGATCGACTGGCAGTCGATCGATCGTGTCGGCAGTCGATCGACTGCGATGTCAAAATGGCCTGAAGCCCTGTAATTCCGTCGATCTTGAGAGGACCCAGTCGATCGACAGCAGTCGATCGGTCAAGTAGGCAGTCGATCGACTGCCATGTCAAAAACTTCAAAACTCGTTGGAATCCAGTCGATTTTAGCCGGGTCAGTCGATCGACTTAAAGGTCAGTCGATCGACTGAACATTCAGTCGGTAGACTGGATTCCAGCGCCCGGCTCGATTTCTCGTTCTTTTCGCGTCCGTCGGTTTGTCGAACCTCATCCACTGCGCTTCTTTGCTTTGTCCGTCCATTCCTGAGTCGAGTATCAACGATCCCAAACGAGCGTGGGCCCCGCTTGGACGTCCTACGGCCAAGAAAAATAGAAATGTGAAAATCTACGAAAATTAATAACAAAACGTACAAAAACTAAGAAAATATAGAAATACGAAAAACGGCCAACCCGACTCCTAAAGCAACAAAAAGCAGGCAAAAAACACGCAACGTGAAACAAAATCGAAAATGAAAATATGTACAAAAAGATGCAAATCACCACTCTAATTGTAATTTCAAACTATTTTTGGATAACTTGATTGGTAGAAAAATAGGTACTCATCGTCTTTTGGTGATTTCTATTTTAACATTTGTTGATCTTGTATTTGGCGACTTGTGTTGTTTGTATTGACATTATTTGGTGAGTGTATTATTGCGATGAATTGATGATTTTGGGATTATTTAAATAACAGGTGTTTTGTGAAAAAATTGTGATTTAAATAGGTATTTAAAATTTTGATTTATAAGGGATGAATAGATTTGAAAAAAAAAACATGGAACTCCAAAACTGACAAATCTAGAACGTCTTTCTTAAAGGCGTTCTAGAAAATGTATATTCTAGAACGTCTTTTCGGAAAGATGTTCTGGAAAATATATATTCTAGAACGTCTTTTTCGTAAAGATGTTATAGAAAGTTTATTTTCTAGAACGTCTTTCTCAAAGGCGTTCTAGAAAATGTATATTCTAGAACGTCTTTTTTGAAAAGACGTTCTGGAAAATGCATATTCTAGAACGTCTTTTTCGTAAAGACGTTCTAGAAAGTTTATTTTCTAGAACGTCTTTCTCAAAGGCGTTCTAGAAAATTTATATTCTAGAACGTCCTTTTCGAAAAGACGTTCTGGAAAATGTATATTCTGAACGTCTTTTCTGTAACCGTTCTAGAATGTTATTTCTATAAATAGATTAATTAGGAAAAACTATTTTCTAGAACGGGTAAATTATTTTTCTAGAATGTCTCAAATAACCGTTCTAGAATTTTGGATATTCTAGAATGCCTCAGAAAGTTGTTCTGGAAAATCAGATATTCTAGAACAGCTCTAGTCAGAATACCTTCTAGAAAACTGTTTCTGCACTAGTGGCAGTTGCTGCATAGGATGTGTATACACTCAAATCGTACAATTACATGCACAATAAATAAGAACGGAAAATCAATCTCTTTTCAATCGCAAATTAAGTGTGTTATCGAACTAAGAATCGGAAAAGGTCTTTTCGGGTTGTAAAGTAAGGCTCTTTGGACGGGTATGGAATATAAGTCGTGTGGCTAAATAATTCACTCAACCTAATCTAATCACGAAGCAAGTTGCTTCACCTCGTTCAAAAGAAAAACCTCACTAAACACTCATAACGTAGCCTTTATACTGTGGCTATTTCTCAACCCGAAACTCTAAACCGACTTGTAGCTCAAACCACTTAAACACAATTGAAGATTATAACATGCTTCTTACACAACTCTCTTGCCTTCTAAACATTAGGCTTCATAAAAACCAATAACAAACACAAGCCTTCATTAGCGTAGACATTGACTAACACAAATTCAACTACACTCACCATCCTTCTTTTTTTCTCTCTCTCTTTTTTTTTTTTAAATTTTGTCCCTTTTCTATTTTTATGGGATCTTTTTTTTTTTCTTTTTTTCGGATGGTGGTCTTTTATTACAAAAATTCACAAAATCATAAATTCCTAATAAAAATTCCAAAACTCTAATAACCAGTAAAAATTAACGAACTCCTACCCCACGCTTTTAATGGGTTGTAGGGGCCGACTTTAAAAACACTCATGGCTATAGGCATTGATTATTTGGCTATGAATGGCTCATTCGCAATTTATAGTAGCTAAAAATATATGAATATGGCCGGAATAGGGTTTTATTTGTGCCTTAACGTCATTTTCAAAGTCAACTACACATAGCGGTTTCAAAGAGATATCAAATCAAAACTCATTCAAGTACATGCAATGATGATAATCACTCAGGCTACTCGCTTGCTTTTTGCATGAAAAAGTTTTGAATTGACGCTGCTTTTAAGTTTTTACGAAATCAATTGCGTCCAAGTACCGTTTTACAATATATAAATAATAATTTTGAAAAATTATGCACTTATATACGCTCAAAGACAAAAACCTCAAATCAAACTTAATTAACTTCGACAGGCAAGCCATACAAACACAAATCAGCGCGGGAATAGTAATAAATCATGTAAAAAATTATGCATTTCAAAACAAAGACATCAAATTGCATTAACCACACTCAACCACCCCCTTCCTTAAAAACCTGGCAATCTCCTGATTATCATAAATATAAAAGAAAATAAGGGCAAGGGAGATAAGAAAACATGCCTGAAAATTCGATAGTCGAGTCTCTCCAAAAATGCTTGTGAGATTATCCTTTGTCTTAGACCGCGTGATTGGATTGTCTTGAACAAACCTATAAAAATAAAAGTAAACAAAACAAGCAAACAAACCATAATTGCGATTAATTGCTAAGCGCAAGTGCCCGGTGGCAAGTCTTTTGGGATTTGAAACGTCCGGATTGCGGCTCAACGTCGTAAATGGCTGGGTTGCAGCTCATCAAAATGTTGCTGGATTGCGGCTAACTTGGGTCGGATTGCGACCTCGATCGACAAAAATTAGACGGCAGACGCTACTAGCGGTAAGCTCATCGTATCTCTGATTGTTGCGGCTAGCGGTAGGTTCAGCGGTTGATCGTCATTGTTAACGCCTTGAGTGGAGCTAGTGGTAAGGCTTTGCTGTAGCGAACTTCCGCTATATAACCGTTAGGTTTCCAGAGTAAGCGATTTATCGTACTTTTTGCACATCAACACACGCATAAACGTACCATGGCAATTGACACAATATAAAGACAAAAATAAAAATCAAAAGAAAATTAAAGAAAATGAAAACTAACGAACGCTTGGGTTTCCTCCCAAGAAGCGCAAAATTTTACGTCTTATGCTCGACGTGATTCCATGCAATTAATTTTTAGCCCGTGGGGGCCCCACTAAGTCTTCTTTATCACGATCGCGATTCAGCCCACGTTTCTCGTAGAAAGGTTTGATTCTATGCTTGTGGACTTGGAATTTCGACTTCTTACACTCATCGTATAGAGTGGCAACTCCGTACTCATCCATTTCCTATATCGTAAATGGTCCACTCCATTCGACCTTGAAATTGGTTGGATCAAACTTACGATTGGAATTATATAGCACTAGTTGACCAACCTTGAACTTCTTGTCATAGACCTCGCTCGACTTCTTCTTTGTCGTCCAATCCTTGCTATTGTATGCCTCGCCTTTGTTCCTTGCACGTTTGAAATTGTTGTAGGGGTCAAGGGAAACGTACTCCGCGCGAGTTTGTGGTAGTTTCAAATCCACTTTTGGCTTGATCTTCGGTGCTTCACTCTCGTTGCCTAATGCAGCACTACAACCAGCAATTCCATCTATGATTTCTCCTATATCAATTCCCAAAAATTCGATCAATTCCTCTCCACTCAAATGTTCTTCTTCGTCCTTGCCGTCAAACCCGTCTATAGTGGAAATGTTTCGGAGATCATGGATGCAAGAATCGATTAGATCTATAAATGAACACTCATCTTGCATAAATGGTGAAGGATTTCTATGAATATCATGAAGTGAAAACGTCACGGAATCCCCTAAGACGGACATGGTCATCCTTCCTTTGTTCATGTCTATTAAAGCATGCGTAGTTGACATAAACGGACGTCCCAATAAGATGGTGTGCTCCTTGCTCTTGCTTGGCACTTCACCAACATCCAAAATCAGAAAATCAACAGGGACAACCAGATTGCTAACCTGGACCAAGACATATTCAACAATACCCAAAGGTTGCCGAATTGACCGATCAGCCAATTGTAGGTCCATAGTGGTAGGCTTCAATGCCCCAAGATTGAACTCCTTAAATAAAGAATAAGGCATCAAATTAATGCCAGCGCCAAGATCGAGCATCCCCCTTGCCGTTTGTTCATTCCCAAGGGAAATAGTAATACAAAAACTTCCGGGGTCCTTTTCCTTGGGCGGCAATGGTTTTTTGATTACCGCGCTAACTTCTGTCGTCAATGCCACATGTTCGTTTGCTGCCAAGCACCTCTCTTGTGACGCTAGTTCCTTGAATAATTTAACGTATGCGGGCATAGCCTTGATCACATCCAGCAGGGAAAGGTTAATATTCACATTCTTCAGTAAATTGTATAGCTCCATGAATTTCTTATTTTCCTTGGCTGGACGAAGTCGACTTGGGAAGGGAACATGATCATAACTAGTCAACTTCTTTGGGGAATCAATGGGTTCGCCAGTTGCTGAATTGTTCCTTCTTCTTAATGCTCCCGACACATATGGGTTGGTCGACTTATGCATAAGGTCGACAGGTATGGTTGCATCTTCATGCGGTTTGGTCTCTGCTTCTTCCGTGTCTTCTTCCTTTTCTAGCTCTATGACATTATCTACCTCTTTTCCACTTCTCAGCACATGAATAGCCGAGGCGTGTTCCGTTTGGCTCGGAAATTTATTTTTCTCATTCGACAATGTTGCTACAGTTACGAACAATTATCCTATAATCATATCCGAATGCCGCTGCTCTTGCTGCATAGCCTTAACTAGTTCATCAAACCTTGACTCGAACTTTGCATAAAGACCCATTATTTGCTTATCCGTTTTTGCAGTCAATTGCGTAAGTCCTTCTCGATTTCGTAAAGTCTCCGCTACTTGATTTTGTTGCCATACTAAAAGTTGATCATTTGCTTGCTCAGGCGCATGCGCTTGTCCGGGGCCATATGTGAAGTTTGGATGATTCGGAGGTCCTCGATGATATGTGTTTCCCGCTGGAGGTTGAGGTTGGAAATTTTGAATAGCTTTGACCTTCGTTTCTTCCACTTTATCAAACACGGTTGTGCACACACCCGTTACATGTCCTTGTAATCCACATCGTGCACATAACTCAACAGTCTTCTTTGATAATTCCATATTCACCACCTTTGCTCTTAGGGCGGCCAACTCCTTGGTCATCTCTTCGAGCTTCATGTCTCTCTCGTTTGGCATCTTGGAGACTTCTTTGGCCATAATCGTTCGTGGTCGAGAATTAGTTTGTCTCGATTTCTCGCTCAACTTCTCAAACAGTTGCTTGGCCTCCGTTGCTGTCAAGTTTCCAAAATCTCCCCCAGCAGCTACTTCTACGTTATTTTTGTAGGAGTCCAAAAGCCCTTCGTAGAAAAGTTGGTTCACCATTCCTGGGGAGTTGTGATGATGTGGGCAAGCTTGCAATAAAGATTTGAAATGTTCCCACGCTTCGTGAAACAGCTCCCCATCTTGCTGGACAAAATTGGCTATTTGTCTCCTTATGTGGCCTATCGTCTGAGCTGAGTAATACTGATTAATGAATTTGTCGCTAACCATGGGCCAGTCGATCAGAGATCTCAGTTCTAGTGAAAGTAGCCAAGATTTGGCTCCTTCATGCAGCTAGGAAAACACACCATTTGAAGGTCTTCGTGATGAAGTCCCGGAGATGGAATCCTACTAACTTCAGCGTAAAACTCCTTGAGGAAAGTCAATGGATCTTCATTGGCGAGGCCATGAAATGTCGGGAGGTTGTTTACTATGTGAGGTTTCAGCTCGAAGTCTCTTGCAGTCCTCCCCAACACAATGGCCGAACTATAGGGACCCACTTGAGGAGTTGTAAACTCTCTTTGTCTTGGCTCGCGTGCTCCCTGTCTTTCTTGATTAACCAGCCTCGCGTAACTCTTTTCGTACTCGTTTCTCTCATCATAGTTGTCATTCACAAGCCAATCATTAACACACTCGTATCCATGGTAAGATCTTTCGGAATAGTCATCCGGAATGTAGTGGTTGCGATTTCTATTTCCTCTTCCTCGTTCTTCATTTTGGTCGATCACGTTCCGCTGGACATTCTCCCAATACTCTCGAGGCTGCACCGGTCCGTCGGGACGAATTGGTTCACTTCCATAGTCGTTTCTTTGTCGCATATGTGGGTTCCTCGGTGGTTGATCATCCTCGTTGTTGTGGGGAGGGTTATCCAGTCGCAGCATTGCTTCGGGAAATCGATCACAAATTAAATCGGTTGTGGAAGACGATTCGCTTTCGGATACGTGAGGTGGTCTTGCTCGATTGGAACGATGAACGTTGTCGATAAATGGTGCAAGTTCGAGTCTAAGTGATCTACGACCTTGCATGCACTCAATCAGCAAATCAAACGCATCGACTAGAGAAGATATTTATACAAATAGATGGTTAAAAGAAAAAAAAAACGAACAAACATATTTTTTAAACCTTTGCTATGTTCCCCGGCAATGGCGCCAAAATTTTGATTCAAGCTTTTTGGTTGCCTACTTATAAAAATGTGTCAAAAGTTCAATAGCTTGCTCGCAAGAGAACGGGGTCGCGCGTAGGTTGGCAAATTGACCCGAGTCGTCTCTCGAGGAACATACAATCGGAATCTTGAATAGTTTGTTCAATAACAAGTAACGTATACTAATGGGAGAATTTGATTGATGTTGATAAATGCTATGAATTTAAATAGCAAGACTTAATTTTAAAAACTAATTTAATTATCCTAAATTATCAACTAAATCAACTAAATTATTTAAACTAATTAACTAACTAAAAATTAAACTAATGATTAACTAATTTTTAAAACTAAATTAAATTATCTAAACTTAAATTAGTTAAACTAATTAATTAACTAATCACTAATCAAAACTAATTAATATTTCACAGTATCTAAGAAATAATTTTCAGAAAGTAAATCAAAAGTAAAAGTCCCAAACAGCATGCATAAAACGAATTCGATTAACAAATCAATTTAAACCAACTAAAACTGCTAAGGGTTACTACTAAAGGTTGCTGCTAAGGGTTGCTGCTAAGGGTTGTTGTTAACTGTTACACCAACAGTTAACAGTAACGGTTAAATATGAAAACTATGAATATTCAACGCATGAATGAACTTCAACCAAGCAGAACATCAAACATCCAATAATAAGCATGAAAAACTGAAAATAAACTGAGATTAATAAACTAAATACGTCCAGCAAATCCAAACGAAGCGAACATAAACTAACTATTATCGAAACTTGAAAATGAATAATTGAAACTAAGAAAACTAATTAAAAGGTTCAGATTACTTGCTATAGCTACTGGAACAGAAAGTACTTCGGCTATTCCGAAGAGTAAACGCAGCGAAATGGACGAAAATGGATGAACAGTGTCGAACGGGCTCTGAAACTTGTCGTCGTCAAATCTTCGATCTCTCTTCGATCCTCGCATTTTTGGTGTTTTAATCCGTCTCCAAACCCTAGGATTATGTTTTTGGTAAGTATTTAGGGTTACAAGTATGTCAAAACTCGGATTAATGAAGCCTTTTTATAGAAAAGTCGAAACTTGGGCCGCAAGATAGCTTAAAATATGTTCTGGGCTTCCTGGGCCCGCTAACGGTTACTCGCTAACGGTTATAGTAACCGTAATATAACCGTTAGGTGTATTTTTTTTTTCATTTCGGGCCGACGACAACGATTGTATGGAAACTATTCTGGAAAGTTACCGTTAGCTCTGAATTCAGTATTCAAATCGTTAACATCGGTTTTCCGTAACCGTTAAGGGTTAGTCGTAATAGCTAACGGTTGGAGTGACCGCTAAGTGTAACCTTTAGCTTGAACGACAACGGTTCCATAAGCATAACCCTTCTAGAAAGTGTGGCAGCTTCAATTTCTTGCTACTTCTTCACCGGAAAATTCGATCTTTGAATCTCGATCATCATAATTCATCTCTAACATGCTGAACTCTTCCGGTTACTTAGCTATAAAGTGAAAAACCACAAATAATCACTTATTTGCATCAATCTAGATTAAAAAGCGGTAAAATAAGTTGGAAGTCTAAATATATGAAATTAAGCTAAATCTATCCAACTTATACCAAAAATAATAAGAAAAAGCAACTATAATACAATCTAAAATCAAGACAATTACGTGCTAATCACTAACAAGTACAATTTGAATACATTCATCAACAAGTAGTGTGGAAGTAGGATAATAAACACCGGATAAAGTCACAATGGCATCGTTAAAAGTTTTTAAAAGGGACATCATATTGTAACAATCATCCCACATATACGAAAACAAAACGAAATTGACATCTTGATTACTAAAACATGCACACAATGCATCTCTATATTCAAAAGTATCATTAACCAATTTATAAGTAGAGTTCCAACGATTTGGCACATCAACTGAAAATGTTTTTGGATTAAAATCATTGGTTCGGCAAAATTTTCAACATTTTTTGAAGCGAATCGTGTTTACGTTGATGATATATCACGCTCCTAATCGGAGTAATTTTAGATTTAAAATTATTTAAACCATCTTGAACACATAAATTCAAAATATGACAAATGCATCTAACATGAAATAAAATTCCGCCAATAGTGGGTTGACAAAAAGTTTTTAACAAATCTAAACTAGCCGTATTAGCGGCAACATTATCAAATGAAATTAAAAAAAATGTTACCTAAATGATACTCGGACAAAAAAACGGCTATTTTGCGCGAAATATTCACCGCGGTATGCGGATTATCAAAATCTCTATATGCAATTAAATATTTTTGCAAAGTCCAAGAATTATCAATCAAATGGCAAGAAATTCCCATATAATTATAATTATGAAAATAATTTATCCAAATATCCAAACATATAGAGACACTTTGAGGCAAACTATCAAATATTGAAATCAAATTCAATTTATACTCACCAGCCATTTTTTCAATATCGCGGGTCAATTTTTTTCGTGAAATTCTAGTGCTAGATGGATTAAATGCACCACTCATATAATCTTCATAATGATTAATATACACATGATTATAAGGAAGATCCATAACGGAAATAAATTTTGCAAGAAACTTTTTATGACAACTTCCGGTATATTGAAATAAACTACTAGAAATTGTACATTGGCCACCAGTCCTGACGCCAGCGGTAGACGAAGATGAGAAGTTTAGTTATGTTTGAGAGCTTTCCACGCCGTATTTGTCGGGATGCTTCTTCTCCATGTGATATTTGAGCGACCCGTGGCCTCTATTATTTCTAGAACCGAAGGCGTAATGAGTCGTGCAATAATTGCATTGCGCCCGAGATTTGTCGTTGATCATCGTTCTTGTAAAATGCAATCGGAATATGGGGGTTTGAAATCCCCCCGTTTTTGAGTAAGGTTGTGGCATATCACCCGCCGTTCCCTCCTCGTCTTCATCCAAATTGATGGTGGCCGGTGGTTCAAATTCATCGAAGCTAGGTAATTTCTCTTCAAAATTGGTTTGATTTTGCAAACTGGAGTTAATTTTATTATATAAGTTTTCAACTTCTTCCATCATCATCTCATCGGAAACATAATCTTCGGCAATGACCGAAGATTCTCGTCGAGATCCTCGACCTCGATCTCAACGAGAAGAGCTTGGAGTATTGGTATTGACATTACGAGAAGAGCTTACTATAGTAATATTATAAAAGAGATTTAAGTAATATTATAAAAGAGAATTAAGAAGAATATGAATATTATTGATATTATTTTTTGCACAAAGCAACTTGACTTGAAGCTTGAAAATATAAGAGAAGAAGAAGAATAGTAGAGATAAATTGGTGTGAGATTTGGTGTTGGAGAGTGGGGTATTTATAGCAGTAAAAATGTGTTATGAAAAACAAAAAAAAAAACACAGAAATTTTGAAAAACTAGCCGTTAACCGATTCGGTTAACCGCCAACGGCTATTTTCCCTTTTGAATTTTTGTCGTTGATCATCAACAGCTAATTGATCTTAGCCGTTGATTTTAAACGAATTTAAACCGCGGCGGTTTAACCGCCAAATTATTTTTAGAAAAAGGACCGGTTAACCAGCGGTTACGGTTGGCCGGTTAGGTTAACCGTAACTTAACCGCCGGCGATTGATTGACGGTTACAGTTTTAACCATGACCGCTGGTCAACAGTTAACCGTAAAATGTCAACCGGTTAGTAATTGGCGGTTAACCGGTTAACCTTAACCTGTTCAACACCTCTACTTATAAGTCTCATTCACCCCTGAATAACCCCCATAGGATGAACTATACATTTCTTCAAGAATTTGTTGCCTCACTTGTAAGTTACTACCTATTCCAGGCCTTCTCTTATATCCGATCACACCTCCTTCAATTGTGAAATAAGGATAAGTAGTGGGGTCCATGGAGTTATCGACTATTTCTTTTTTTTTGAAAAGAAATCATCACCATTGTAGCTATCCACCACCTCTTGCACCCAAGTTGGTGTGACTGTAGTAATACCCAAGCACTACTTAGAAATAATTATAGCTCTAGAAAGCATATCTACAACTCTGTTCTCAGTTCCTCTTTTATACGCAGTAGTATAGTTGAGTCCCAGTAAATTGGTGATCCACCTCTGTTGGATAAGTGTCATAACTATCTGATCTAGCAGGTGCTTACGGGATTTATGATCTTTTCTAATAATAAAATGGTGCCCCTTTAGGTAGTGCCTCCCCTTTTGAACTGCCATCAGGATAACTAAGAATTAGTTCTAATAAACTAATGGAGCCTGGTTCTTAAGACATGGGGTTTTAATCATGTAAGCTATTGGCCTTCCCTATTGCATCAACATAGCTCCTACTCTAAACCCAATAACATCAGTCTCCAGGATAAAATGTAATCAAAAATCTTGTAAATCAAGTATAGGGGTAGTGGTCATAGCTTTCTTAAGAGTAAGAAATGCATTCTCCACCTCTGAATTCCACTGAAATTTATCTTTTCTTAATCAATATGTTAGTGGTCCGCTGATCATTCCATAACCTGTAATGAATTTCTTGTAATATCCAGTCAACCCTAAAAACCCCCTCAACTAATTCACATTGGTAGGAATATGACATTTTCCCATACAATCAATCTTTGTACTCAATATGTGTTTGCGAAAAGCTGGCACTTACTCTTGTTTGCATAAACTTTATTTTACCTCAACAATGCTAGCACCTTCTTCAAATGAATTAAATGTTCCTTCAATGTTATGTTGTAGATAAGTATATCATCAAAAAACATTAAAGTGACTTTTTGAAATAATCATTAAACACCTTGTTCATCAATGACCGGAATCTTGCTGGTGCATCACACAAGCCAAATGGCATAATCTTAAACCCAAAGTGACCAATATTTGCTTTAAATGTTTCTAAATACCTATGCTCAGGCTTGATAAGAATCTGAAAGTATCTTGTAGAAAAAACTGACTCCACTTAACTCATCTAACAGCTCATTAATAACTAGGATTGTGTAGTCATGTTTGACTATTAGGATGTTAAGATACATGTAATACACACACACATTCTCAAGGTTGAATCTCTTTTCTTTACCAAAACTCGTTGTTGAAGAAAAACGACTCCGTCTTGGTTGTATCACCCCCACTGTCTAACAATTCCTTCACTATCCTCTCAATTTCATTCTTGTGGCTGTGAGATGTTTTATAGGGGTATAAATGATTTGGCATGCTTCCTTTCTTTAGAATTATCTATGGCTCAACTCCCCTGCCAAGTGGCAAAGGTCTGAGGCTCCATCTTCATATTCTTGTAGTAATGCCTATAATTTTGTATTAACCTTGTATTCAGTAGGTTCTATAGAGAGTAGGAAAACATTCTCCACTTGATCTTAACCTTCATCATGTATTAACTTATACAAAGAAGGCTTTGAAATCAATTGCCACTCTAAGTTAGTTGTAGTAAATGCCTGGGTCTTCACCTTTTACCCCTGAGATTAGCTGTAAAAGGCATCCTCTCATAATCCAATTCTATAGGTTTACATGACTTTAACCAATCTCCTCCCAATATTAAAACACAATCTTCATGATGCAGAACCCTAAGTGGAAAGTTTAAAAATGCCCTTGCAACTCCTAACTACAACCCTCAGCCTTGTGTGTACTGATAAGTCTCTGCCCATTAGCCACTTTAACCAATAGTGGGTTAAACTCTTTCAGCTGGCAACCTAACTTCTTAGTAGTTGAAACTGTGATAATCCTCTAATCAGTCCCAAAAACCCCAATAAGTCTTATAGTGGTGATACCACATTCCCCTACAATAACATTTAATGTCACTGAACTTCCTCCATTTGTATCTTCTACTCATGTTCACCCTTTTCTCTCAATGAACTATCATGTAAATACAACAAATCTTCTTCAGACATGATCATGTATGTTATCATATTCTTACATCTGTGCCCAAAAGTTAATGGTTCATCATAGTTGTAATATAACCTATTTTCTCTGTTGAGGTGAGTATCTTAACTGGTGATTTGGTGGAAGTTAGATAAGTACTAGTACTAGGTAGAGTGCCAAGCCTCATATCGCCCTGGTAATTGTTATTGTAAGATCTAGTTGGACCTCTAATTTTCTTTGTGATAACTTCTAAGGTTAGTAGTTATTCTCTTCCCAAGACAGTTGTGTGTTGCAAGGTATTGGGTTCGACCATCTGTATAAAATCTTGAAGTTATTCAGTTAATGATAAGTAGAAAAATATGCATGTTTTTCATTGTTAAAATCATATTCTTATATGCATTTTATTTATTTGCACGTTTGATTTTTCTTCTTATTGACACATTCTATTTATGATACTTCAATATTAGTATTTATGCTTATTTGAGTGATTTTGACGTGTTTTGGTCTTGAGATGGACGAGTGTGGAAGTGCAAGTGGAGTTTTAAAGAAATTGGGCCCCGATTTTGACATGTTACTGCTAACACTGGGTCTATTATCCACACTGGGTTACATAGGACCAGCGCAGATTCGGGAATTTAGAGCCCTGGGCCCACAAAACGAACATGCCTAGTTTCGTGCCTTTAAAAAGGAACACATGCGATAGCCGCCCAGGAAACACAGAGCGGCAGACAGCAGAATAGGATTTTGGAGACTTACCTCTGGATAGAGAAACGAGAGAGGGCTGGACGGGAGGAACCGCACATGAGCTTTGAAGGAATAAAAGAGAAGCAGGCCACGTTCATCCACCAATCTCGTTCTTTATTCTTTTCTTTTTATTCAACATTTTTCTACTTATCACTTAATCCACTAATAAAACTAGCTACATAATATTCATCAGAGTAATCACTCTTCATCATCAGCATTCATCTCTAAGTTCTTCAAGTTTCTCAACCCAATCACATATGAGTTAGTTTGCATGAGTTTGTTAAATTCAACAATAATTAAGGTCTTCTTAAGTTCTTCAAACCTTACTAAAATGATCTTAAGAAATTATGGCCAAGAAATATCCCCCTAATTGGTATAGAAATCTTGATATACCACTGGGAAGCTTTCCTTTAAAATGCATGGAAGTTAGTGTGACCTTTTGAGCATTAGGTATATTTGCCATAATTATAAAGTAACTATTACACTTAAGTATCCATGACCTAGGGTGTATCACATTAAACCTAGGGAAACAAACTTTAGGTAGAGAACTTGTGGTGTGTATACCTTGTTCATGCTTTATTTTATTTCTAGGACTTCGGTTTTTAGAATTTCTGCTCTTTGTTGCAGATCTTGGATAAGGCCCTCCTAAAATGGAACTTTCTTTTGCTGAACTCCAGCCTCTGTCCAGATTTAACAATTGCATCTGAATAAATGCCAATGTATATTGATCGAGGATTTCTCAATACTCTAGTTTTAGAAATCATCTCCGCAATAACACGAAGACTATTGTAGAGAAGTAAGTTGTATCCCAAGTCGTTTCTCTCGAGGATAGATATTATTGGCAATTGGTGTTTTTACTTAATCTCTTGTTAATCTTGATTAAACTACTCTACTCTAAGAAAGCAATAGTCATTTGGTTTGGGTTTCAGTTTTTAATACTAGAGCTAGAAATTGAAATAAAATCTTGAAAACACTAAATAAGGCAAAAGCTAATTAATATTAAAGTTTGCTTGAAAGTGATTAAATTTTGAGGAAATTATATAAACACTAATTTAAAGTCTTAAATAAATAAAAAAATCACTAAATTAGGAAAACTTGCAAGCTGGAGGAGCAAATGGAGGGAAATCAAATCTTAGAAATTGAAAGAGGTCAAAGAGCACCCAAATAGGAAGAAGTCAAATTTGTCAAAGAGGTAAGTCTCATACATCTTTCAAAGACCAAATATTTTTTTTATAAAAAAGGAGTAAAAAGCTTCAAGATGAATGCTTCAATGGATTTTTTGCCTAAAGAAGAATAACAAGCTAGAAGATGGAAATAGGAAATTGAAGTGCAATGAAAAACAACATGAACTACAAATCTAATAACCAACACAAAAGCAATTACAACAACACAAGAACAACACACAATATATAAAAGGAGAAATATTACTACCAATTTCACTCCAAATAAAGCACCAAGGTTTGTTACAATATTCAAAAGATAGAAATTAACTTCAACACAACAAAGAACCACAAATGAGGAAATGTCACCTTCTCCAATACTTGCTATGAAAATCTAACCAAAACTAACTAAACTATTCTAAGGATTATGAACTAGGGTTTAGAGGAAATGGAATAGTAAAGGCTTGGAGGAGATTGAACAAATTCAAAATCAACCAAGGAAGAGATAAGGTTGGTGGAGAAGCGGCTAGGATATATATATAATGTCGCAGGGGCTAAATTGTCAAAATGGGTCAAAAATTACAAAATTTCCTTCGTTGCAGTCGATCGACTGCTTCATCCCCAAACGGCCCAGCTTCTATCGAGCAGTCGATTTGGGCAGGGTCAGTCGATCGACTGCATGCCAGTCAAACGACTGGCATGGCTGCTCCCAGCTCGGTTTTCTTGTTTTCCGCACAAGATGTCCACCGATTGTCGTTCCTTGTTCGTGCTATGTTCCCTTACTTGTCTTTACTTGTCAGTTCCATAGCGATTCGAATGGAATGCCCTAAGCATGCGCGGATCCCGCTTGGTCATTCTCCGGACAAAAATATAAAAACGAGTGAAAAACTATGAAAATATAATAAAAACCACACAAACGCTAAAAAATACCTAAAACTAACAAAATAGGCCTAGTCGACTCTTAACACCCATAAATTCAATAAAAACACATGCAAATGCGACACAAAAAGGTAACAAAAACACGTACAAAAAAGTGCAAATCAACCACCCCACGCTTAGAATGATTGCTTGTCCTCAAGCAAACTTAGTCTAGATTCCTGAAACTACCCCCGGATGATCCTAAACTAATGCACATTTAACCTAATTTGAGACGTCGCATGCTACAATGCTTGTTAGCTTGATCAAAAATGACGACAATGAAGCATTGACAAAGAAAGTTTAGATCGACCCCCAGAACCTAAAAGTACTAGGTAACCCTTCAAGGCGATCCCCTCGTCCTTGCCCTGGCTAAGGTCTATCTACGCTCGAACCGTTAATCATCTCCCTACTAGCCTCAATCATCTACGACTCTATTTGATAAATAAAAACTAAAAAGGAAAAAAAATAAATGTGCAAGGGTTGCACGTTTATTACGTAATAAATTCAAGGATTTATATCGTATCCTTTTTTTATTCATCATCATTCCTCCCCCCCCCCCCCCCCCCCCCCCCCCCCTTTTTTTTTTTTAATACAAGAGGGTACAAAGACTCCGATCACTTGTTGCTACTAGAAACTTACACATATTTTTGATTAAGCACATGGAGCAATTGACGACTCCAAAATTTACAAAACAAAAATCCTATAGAGAATGTTTGATGACGAGGCTAGTTGATGCACTAGTTAAAACTTGATCTCAAGGATAGCATGAAGCTAGAGCCGATCAAAGTTTCCAACAAGTCAAGCTACCTAAGTCGACTACATCCGATCGACAATCTATATTCTCTAACCAAATAATCAAAACTGCTTCACTTCGTCAAGGTTCCAAGCAAATATAAGACACTTACTACTCGAATTATCACAAGCAAGCATACAAACAACTTAAAAACCTAAAGTGAACCCTTACAATCCCACCATCCCTCACTTAAAACCTAGCAATGTCCTCATTGCAAATTAAATTATAAAGCGGTAAAAAGTGTAAGGGAAAAGAAAACACCCCTATTTTTGAGCTTTTGATGATGTGGTCGTGCATAAGTTCTCTCTGGGATTCGAGAGAAGCGATCCACAAGAAATGAACAAACGGGGGGTTGCAAAAAAACAAACAAACAAGCTATGAACAAAAAGTGAAAATCTTTTTGAGGTTTTGAAATTTCTATTTTGTTTGGATTTTCTTTTACGATTTTATTATTATTATTATTCTTTTATTTTTTTAAATAGGAAGGAGGAATAAAAGAGAAATATGAAATATAAGCACACTATATAAATTTTTTTTTATTATTATTATTTTTTATATATTTTTTTTGAATTTCTAAGAGTTGAGATGAGAAATAAAAGAACATAATCGAACCATAAACAAAGTAAAGATAAAATGAAAAAAATAAACTAATTAAAATAATTAAAAAGGATATTTAGGAGATTTAGGGACGTCTCCAAAGTCGGGGGTTGAGGTTTGCGTCCTCATCTTCTTCTTCCTCGTCCTCCTCGTGGATATGTTTGTGCAATTCTTGGGGTTTTAAGTTCAAAACTCTTGTTTTCTAGGTGGCTTAATGAATTAAATTCATGTCAACACGCTCTGGCATACGCTTAGGTTTGAGCCAAGGCATTGAGGCCCAAGATCCGTGCCAAAATGAGAAAACTGAGCCAAAAGTATCCCGAATCGACTGAGGATAGCTTGGATCGACTGCAGTTGATCGACTGACCACAGATCGACTGAAAGAGCCCTGAATCGACTGCTCGACAATAGTCGAACCACTTGGAACCAAGGCAGTCGATCGATTTCCTTGCAGTCGATCGACTGAGAATCTCAAGATCGACTAAAAGCTTTGAAATAGACTGTTCGACAGTAGCCAAACCACTTGGAACCAAGGTAGTCAATCGATTGCCTTGCAGCTGATCGACACCCTGCCAATCGACCGAACCTGTAGTCGATCTACTATGTCACAGAGACTCTCGGGATTCTTGGCATTTATGATGTTTTTGCCCCTACAGACAACTATATAAACCCCACAACTTGCCCCGACAAAAGCATCCACTCACCACCCAACTCTTGCATGTGTGGGGATTAATTTTCTCTATAGGTTTTAGATTTAATTTCTCTCTCTAGTTTTTAGATATAAACTCAATCACTTCCTTGAGTTTTTAATCCAAAGAAGAATTCAAGTAATCCCTTGGATTGTATTTTGCTTTGTAATTTCATTCATGTTTTGGATTCTCTTTTAAATTCAAGTAAACTTTCCTTTAATTTCATGCTTGTTCTTCAATTACATGCTTGTTCTTCATATTATGAATTCTGCCTTAGCTCTTAGTTTAGTTGTTAGATCTTGTGAATTGGCTATGGAATCTAGGTGAGTGGTACACCAAGATCATAGATCGAGTTCTTGATCGTTTTTATTTTGAGTATTTCATATGCTTTATTTTGGTTTTTATTTTCATGCATAGTTTTGTGTTGAATCCTAGATCTACTCTTCGTTCCTTGTTATTTTTCGAAAAGATTTAAACTTTTACGTCAACTTTTAATGCTCTTTCCATTGATGATTTTGGTTTTTGTTAATTTGCATTATTTGAATTTTCATGATCATGCATGCATAGTAGTACTTTAGGATTTCATGCTTGTACTTAGTGAAACTTTGCTTTCTATCTCTTATTTTCATTATTGATTGCAATTTCCTTAAAGCACGCGCTCGAGGCATAAACAATACTTGCATTTCCCTTCATTTTATTCCCTTTACTTGCTTTAATTCCATTTATTTCCATTTTCGCTTAATCCCAACAAGCTAAAAACACATTGATCCATATAATCGAATCGAATTCCGAGAATACCAAGCCATGAACACACTTTTCCTATTTCAACACCACTACAAAACTATATAATAGTGGGTTTATGGCATGGGTCGTGTCCCTCCACCCAAAATCAGGGTGGTTCCTCCACCTGGGGTTGTAAGTTGGGAAATACGGATCATTGTGCCGTTGGATCCCACTTCGTTGGGCTTGGTAGCCTTGGAACGCGAACACTTGCTCATCGACTCGCTTGGTTGCCCATAAGCCTTCAGACACACACTAGATCCATGACCTGAGATGCCGCACATTGTGCACGTCTCCATCAATCCCGAGTAAAGCTTGGTGAGAAGCCACTTGACTCTAGAGGTCGGAAATCTTACGGGCCCACTCGGGCTCATCCATCATCGATACTTCTTTCACTTGCTCCTTTTGCTCCAATTTACACATATGATGATCGTCAGCGGACATATTCACGAATATATCATATAGCTCCCTCGTCAAGCGACCGGCGAGGTTTCCTCCGGTAGCATTGTTCACCACACCTTTAGACGAAAACATAAAGCCATTGTGAAAAAATTAATTCAAGAAATTGTCGGTGAACCGATGATGAGGGAACTTGGTAAGATAGCCCTTGAAATGATCCCATGCCTCGTAGAAGGTCTCGTGGGTTTCTTGATAGAACGAGGTAATCTTCGCTCGAAAGTCGGCCGTATTGTCTTGGGAGTAGTAAGCTTCCATAAATCTCTCGGTCACCATGTCCCAATTGGTGAGGGAATCGGTGGTAACGTCATGAGCCAATCGACCACCTTATCTTTCATCGTGTACGGAAAGCATCGCATCTTGATTTGGTCAATATGAATCCTTTGGCATGGAAAGCTTGACATGGTGTAGGAGAAGATATGAAGGAAGTGGTGAGCGTCCTCGTGCGATAGGCCATGAAGGACGGTAGCTAGTTGAGATCGATCGGCCTCAAGTCGTACTCAAGAGCCTCAACACTTAGTCGGATGCACGAGGAAAAATCACCCATGTACGATCTCAACACCTCCTTGATGCTATTTGTAGGGCCTCCATCGGGAGTAGCAAAAGGATGGCCACCCGAATCCTGCACGGCATATAGATTCTAATTGACAGTGGATGCTCGTGGAAAGTCTTGAGGAACCGGATTTTGGAATCGGGGCGGGGGTACAGTCAGATTCGGGAATTGGGGCTCTTGGATGTGAGGAGTGGCGAAGTGTTGCCTTGGTAATGTGGCCTCGACGCTTGAAATTGTGATTGAAATTATTATGGCGGGCCATCGACGATCGGGCCTTGGTAGTGCGGGCTGTGGAATTGGGTTTCCTGTGACGATGTGTCCGAGCACGGCGAGACTTGAAGTTGTGGCTTGGGTGTCAGTACACGAGCATGAGATGGATAATAAGGGCCGTGAAATTGGTCGTTTGATCTTTGAGGGTCTTGGTTTGGAAAACCATTTCCCCCTTGGTCGAGCCGCAACCCGTAATCAGGTTGAGAACCTTGTAGAGGCGGGCCGTGAGGTAATGGTGTACACTGAATTATCGGGTCACTCGATTTGGAAACTGGACCTCCACAATTGACCATCATATGAGTGGACACTCGCTCAGCCAATTCTCACTCATACATTTTTCACCCAACGTAGAAAATTCAGGTGCACTCACATCATAGGATTCCCGTGTTCAATGCACATGTCAAATAATCATCATCAATTTTTGCCATATTAAATAAGTAAAATTAATTAATACTCTACCTCTAATTCAGGCAGCCAATCAACCGACTCCCTAAATACTATTAGTATATTTCTAGCGCTCCGCGTATGATTATGCTGTGCAATCCATTTACATAAACATTCAAGTTAAGTTATTAAAATGAAATGATTATTAATAGATATGTAGTGAGTATTACAATTAAAAATTATAACTAGAACCATACGATGGTACGAGTAACGTGACATCTTCGACTGTAACAAAGGAAATTCGGACCAAGCCCAAATCTGCAATAAACCCAACGGACCACTAATCATCTTCCTCTCAGGGTTCATAGTGCTACACAATCACGATATAAACATGCATGTACAACACTACCTCAACTAATACTTGAGGTGGTCTCATCATCCACGGAATGACATAGGTATAGTATAGACACATAGTTGTTGCTTGTACCGAGAAATAATAATAAACCTAGTAATAACAATGCAATCCGATGCGCGTACTTCACGACCTCGTCCTGCGCATGGCTAGTGGATTCTAAGATACTCAATAATGTCGAGACTTTCAGACGAGTCTCACCTCTCATGTCCTCTTCATAGTCAACTTTTACTCCTATGTAATGTATAAGACACTGCACCCAATACTCACTGGAATGCTGAAAATCATCGGCTATCATCGGGGCACCTTCAATCGGAAGACCCCAAATTATAACAACGTCCTGTGGGGTGGTTGTCGCCTCTCCTATGGACAAATGAAAAGTATGTGTCTCACAGCGCCATCTCCAAACAATGCTGTTATCAAATGGTTGTCAAGTCTGCTTATCGCTCCACAACGTGCGACCCCGTAAAACCCCTAACGACCTAGTGCTGACATAACTCGAGGATGCAAATAGTTATCTTCTTCACTAAAATCCCAGAAAATATTATATGTTGCATGCTTAAACATAATAACCCCATCAATCTGACCATGGGCAACATTTTTCGATCGATGTAAATGTTGCTGGGTCAACAACGGATCATCATGAAGTGATGCCATATTCTAGATAAATACATATAAATGATCAAAATTAATATCACATGAAAAGTTGTAGGATATAAGTTGATAACAAATTATATGCATTCATAAAAACATTATTTCCCACGGATATATATTTATTAATTAATTCATACAACAAACATTATATTCCAAAGATAAATATTACTTAATGAATTCATACAACAACAATTATTAATACACAAAGTAATAATTAAAATATCAAATAGTGTCAAATGACTATCAGTAGAATGCAAAGAGAATTACAACATCAAGATAAATATTACTTAATGAATTCATACAACAATAATTATCAATACACAGAGCAATGAAAATTACAACATCAAGTAGTGTCAAACGTCTGTCGGCAGAAAAGAAAAGAGAATTACAACATCATACTAATGGAAAGATTATCGCCTTATGTAACATCAGTGCCTAGAACTAGAACATCCACCTCCTTGTGATGTGTTAGCCACATCCTTCGCATGATATTGTTTTCTTGCGCGTATTTGTGGTTGGTCCATTTTGTTGTGGATCATATGTCTCTTGAGTTGTCCAACAGTTCTAGGCCTTTTAGTGTCTAGATCATGAACCAATTCAAAATTTTCTTCATTCCAGTCCTCCGCGTCCGACAATGATTCAAAAGCCCCAACAGAGTATGTTCTTAGGTACGCAGCAGTGCTATAGTAATCTTGAACATAAACTTGAGGACTCACTTTGAAATCGATGCATGCTCGGATTGCACGAGGGCACATAATACCACTTCTCAACCATCTACCACAAGAGTATTCTGCACTCGATAAGGACACTCGAAAGTCTTGAGCACAAACTGCTCCATCGACTCATGTTAAAACTTCAGCCGTTTGTGCCACCCAATTATATCCCGCAACCTAGTAAGATGTTCTGGCATGCTGTCTTGACCTTAATATGTTATATATTTTATCAGGCCAAAATTATTGCATGTTATCGACTCTTGTCGCATCGGCCAAGCGTTTATAAAGTTTTTGTGTACATTGCGAAAATGTGATTCAGACGAGAGTAGTTATTGGAAGCCGTCTAGCACGTTTCATCACTCCATTGATGCACTCAGACATGTTGGTCATCACAATCCCACTCCGTTTGCCGCGGTCGTGGGACAGTGTCTACTTGCTCTTATCAATGTGTTTTACATGTAATTGTGGTGTTTTTTTTTTGTATTCTTAATTAGGTTTTTATATTGATTTTAGTAGTTTTTGAACCGATTAGTTATTTTCTAGGTTGTTGATCTTTTTTAGTGTTTTTCTGCTTCTTTTTTATTTTATATTTAATTGGGTTAAATGGTTTCAATTAAATTGAGGTTTTGTGAAACTCTTGGGTTTTTATGTTCAAAATACCTATTTTCATAGGTAAAAGCATTGAAGGCCAAAACACTAGCCATGCCTTGCAAAAATCCAAGCCAAACTTGATACCAAGAAGGGGCTCCAAAGGGGAAAACGTTTTGGAATGGTAGCCATTCCCTAGCCATGCCCTGCCATCTCTAGTGCCCAAGGCATGGCACAAAGCAACCCTTCCATCTCCAGCGCCCAAGCATGATGGCCTTGCCCATGGATTGCCATCTCCAGCGCCCAAGGCCATCTCCAACGCCTAGCCATGCGAAGTTCCCAAGCCTTGCCGAGGTCCTTGCCAAGATCTCTTGCACCCAAAGTTATGCCCCCCCTAGCCCAGGCTCGCCCAGACCGACCCACCACGAGCCATTCACGCCAAAGACCAAGCCAACCAAGCTAAAAGGGCTAGCCAAGTGGCTAAGGAGACTATTTTCGGGTCAAACATGGTAATACCCGGGAAATTAAGCCTTTAAAGCCCAAATTGATCCATTTAAACCCAATTAAACCTAATATAAATAGAGGACTTCTCTCATTTTTGTAATTATCTCTCATTTTTTCCCAACTCTTGCATGGTTTTGTGTTTCGACCCAAAATATGACCAACGTCAAGAACAACGCCTGGAACCTTGAACACCCTTTTGATCTGCACACAGAAACACGTTAGAAAGGACCACCGGTGGTTTTCCGGTGGAAACCTCTCTGATGCTTAAGTCAGTAAAGTGTATGATGTTTCTCTTAGAAATCAAAGAAGGAATGCACAAAGAATAACATACCTCTCACAGCCTTGAGGCTGAGATATTTATAGTTTTCCCAGCGGGGACCCTTTTCCGGGATCTCGGAAACAAAGGCCGCAAATCAGGGGCCGTTTAAACAACAAACTCTGACAAGTGGTCCCACTTGTCCCCCTACCAGGGGTCAGGAGGCCAGGTCTTACCTAATCCTGGTCTCCTTTCTATTAGCAAACCTGTCTTCACCTTTCCTAGGCATATCTCACGGGAGATCTTCCATCAGCTCAGATGAGGCCGTTCAGTCTTACTAAGCTCAGGACAACTCCTGGGCTAGGATGACGCTGCTCTGACTTATTCAAATCTTAAGAGAACCAGGCCAAACCAGGTGCAAGTCGTCCTGAACTTCCTCCCTCGACTGTCCAGGTCTACCCCAATCCGGGTCTGCCTATTTATGCCTCATCAACTCCTTCCCCCCAAATGAGTGGGGTAGAGCTGTGACTTTCCAAGGTCCTCAGAAAAATATGAGGTCCCACATATCCATTATTATTTCTCGTACTGGTACAAATTCCAAAAAATCTGCCTGACAACCAGGCCTAATTATTTGCATTAGTGGTGTCGGCCCACATTCCCAAATGGTTACCATACCATCACGTCTTCCCAAGTACTGTACCTGATAAGTCAGCGGCGTGTGTCCTACCCTAGGATGGTTGGCATTCCAGCTCACCACCTAGGGTACTGTTTGCCTGCCCGCATTAAATGCTGGGATCCCATCAAATCCCCTTTTCCTCAATTTTCATTTTTTGAATTGATCTACTCCCCTTTTATTCCCACTACTCTTTCTTTCTCTCACTTTTCATTTCCTACTCACAAAAAGTCCTCAAGTTTCCTTCTTCTTTCTCCCATATTTTCCGGCGAATCTTCCGACTTCAATTCTTTCGTTCTATTTTTCCGATCAGCCCTATAGACCAGTTACTTCCTTAATCTTTTATCTTTTAATTTCTTTTAATGTCGTTGTCTGCCCCCCTCTTCGATATTTCTCCGATTGTTCCCCTTTCTCCGGTGGAGAGGGCTTCTTCTCCCCTGCCGCATGTTGCTCCGACGGCGGCGGCGATTTCTTCATCTTCGGTGTCCACCGCTCTAGAAGCGGCGGCCACTCCATCCTCTTCGCTGTCTGCTAGCCAGGAGGTGGCGGCGGATTCCTCTTCTTCATTGTCTCCTACCCAGGCGACGGCGACTACTCCCTCATCTTCCTTCGGTTTGGAATATCCTCCACCTGTCCCTGGTCATCCTAAAATCCCCTCCATTCTTAGTGACCGGACGGTGGAAGAGGTCCCTTATAAGTACAAAATTTCCGAGCCTTTTGACCCTATTAGCCCTCCGGCGTGTATTCTAGCTTGCCAGGCACCGGCAGGTTGGTTGACCTTTTGTGTTTACCAATTTTAAGCAGGTTTGCGCCTCCCGGTGAATCCGATGATGTTAGAGATCGCCGCCCTTTATAAAATCCCCATCTTCCAATTCACCCCCAACTCATTTAGGATCATGGTGTGCTACAATCTGGGCATGCGCTATGTAGGTCTGGATCCAACAGCTCATTTCCAGCTCTTCCAGGCGAAGACCCAGGCTGCTTCTACCTCAGCGCCAGGCCTGGCGTCCACTTTTTTTACAAACTCCCTTCCTCCAATAAGACCTGGAGGAAGAAATTCTTCTTTGTCCACTGCGATGGAGATTGGGGTTTTCATCCCAAGCCCAATAAGAAGCTACCTTCCTATCCACCCATCTCTGTCGCAGATAGATCTTCCAGTTTGTAAAAAACAATCTCTACCCTTAACGAGAATCCTATCCATGTTACTAATCTCCTCCTTCCCCATGTCTTAGAATTTTTTAACGAACAATCTGAACAGGTCCTCTGACCAAGGAGATCGGTAGAATTCCTTTTTCCTTGTTTATTTTATTATACCTCTTAATTTCCACGAGTCTTATTATTATTTCCTTTTTTCAGAAAAAATGATGCGCCAGATGTTTGCATCTGCCAAGAAGGAAGTTTTCCAGAACTGGCAACCCATGGGGCAGGTTCCTCTTCAGCTCCCCCCACTTAGGGTTCACAGACTCCTAGCTCTGACTCGTCCAGGCCTCCTCAAACCTCCACAATGGCTAGGGGCCCTTCCTCGAGTTCTGAAGAAGATGCCATGCCCTTATCCAAACGGCCCCGCACAACCCGGAGTGGTCTAGTAGTTCCAGTCGCCGCCCCTACTCTGCGCAGTGCTCCCATTACACGTATAGCTCCTCCACCAATCAATTCAGTCTTTCGTTGTTCGGGCGAAGTAGCCCTCCAATACATGCGGAGGCAAATGCTGCCAGCAGACCAGCCTGAACTGGAAAAAATGAGCGATCGCGAACTCCTGGAATCTTGGTGCCAAGATGAAGCAAGGGTAAATATCCTTTTCTTTTAACTTTGTCTTTCTTTTAGTACTTCAAGTTTCTGATCCCTTTCTCTCAATCAGGCTCTTTCAAAGAAATCCCTCTTGGCTTAGCGAGCCACAAGATCCATGATCCAGTTTGATGTGATCAAGGAAAATAAGGAGTTGGTCGCGAAGTATGAGCGCATCAAGATCCTGGCTATGTATCACGGTGTGGAGTTGAAAAAGCAAAGGGTGAAGCTGGCAGAGCTGGAGGAAGAGCTGGCGGGGGAAAGGAGAGCTCGTGACAAGATGATAGAGGCAGCTCGGTCAGAGGCGAGGGATGAAGCTCTGGCAGAAGCGAGGAGTTTAGCAGACGAGGACTTGGCGAGGGCCAAGTAAGGATGGAAAACCGAGTTTTCGAACTCTGGGGAGGGCTTAAGCTTGGTTCAGGCAGTGAGGGAAAAGACTCGAGAAGCCTTCCTAGGGTCCAAGGAGATGTATACCCTTCTTTTTCAAGAGGCTGTTGTTTATTATCATCTCGGTCTGGATGAACAAGCTAAGTGGGACTTGGCCCATTCAGGAGTCCCCTTCAACCGAGATCTTCCTCTGGAGAGCCCTCCTGAGCCAACCTCTTTCTCCTATGTTCCGAAGTTAGATCGACTGCACACTGCCGAGGTCCCAGAATTCGCGGAGTATGTCTTCTCCTCCCTCTATTTCGTAGAGCCCCAACTGCCTCAACCAGACCTAGCTCTTAGCGTGGCTGCTCTTCCTTCCTCTTCTCCTTCCCCTACCTTTGCGGGTCTGGGTGAGCTACCAGGTGGGGCTTCGCCTGGCGCTTTGAACGAGGGTGATGTGGATCAACTGGCAGCAGAGCTGGATGCTGAGACTTAGGCTGCTCTGTATTGTTTTGCTTTTATGCGCAGACCTGTGTTGTTGCATGTGTGGCTGGTCTGCCTTTTACTGTCTCTGAATTTGTACTTCGAATAATCTTGACAGTAATAAATGCTCTTTTGTCTTGTAATTACTCTTGAGTTCCTAGGGTTTCCTGATTTTCTGGAAACCCTAGTACTTTTTGATTCCCTTTGCACATGCTTTTATTTCCTTTAAATATGCACATATATTCATCATTTTTTTTCAATTTTTGCGATGGCGTCATCCCCTCTTCTCCAAGAACTTGATATCACCAAGCGAAAAAACATTTCTCTGGTCGTTGAAAACTTCAAGCTTTCTGACAAGCTTGTTATGCTCGGAGAAAAAATAAGCTACCTTTATCGTCTGCTGGATAAGAAAAGGCAAACGAAGCGCCACTACAAATGAGAATGGGCTGAGCTCCGGCAAGTTAACCGCCAACTGCAAGAGGAGAGGGCTTGCTTGACTTAGTCGGTGAACCGCCTGACCATCGCCGCCGGCGAGGCTCATGCGCTTGACGAACGGGCTGACAAATACTGCCATCGTCTGCATGAGACCGAGCGTGAGCTTTGGCGTGTTCACCGGGCTCTGGCCTCAGATCGGAGATCTGTTCAAGGATGACCTTTTGTGTTTTTGTATTTATTTCCTGCATTTTTGTAATCAAAATTGCCAACCTTCGTAGAAGGTGTAGACAACTTGTATTTTGCATTTCCCAGAACTAATGAAATATATATTTGCGAAGATACCATGATAAACATGAAAGATTTTCTTTTAATCGATCTTTTCTGTTCAAAGTTCGCGGATTGTGTTTTTGGACTTACCCTCTAAAGAATATAATTTTAACCGGGTCTTGCTTGGGGTTGATCAACTAGGGCAAGCATTTCACAAGCTTTGGGCTGATAATCAGGTCAGGCATTAACGTGGGTCGTCCCGGCGTACCTGTTCTGGCAAGTTAGAATATTTAACGAACAATTGTTCTAGGTCAATCTTGGTGTTTCTTGGAAACCAGGCCTGGAAATACAAGCGTCTGCCTTTTAAATAGGACTGATTTGAATTGCCAATCAGGTCAGGAAGTTTGGGGCATCCGCCCTTAGCCAATCCTGGCCTATATTGACAATCAGGTCAGGAAATCGAGGGCATCCCCCCTTAGCCAATCCTGGCTTATACTGACAATCAGGTCAGGAAATCGAGGGCATCCGTCCTAAGCCAATCCTGGCTTATACTGAAAATCAGGTCAGGCAATATCGAGGGCATCCGCCCTTAGCCAATTCCGACTTAAAATGACAATCAGGTCAGGAAATCAAGGACATACGTCCTTAGTCAATCCTGGCTTATACTGACAATCAGGTCAGGAAATCGAGGACATCCGCCCTTAGCCAATCCTGGCTTATACTGACAATCAGGTCAGGAAATCGAGGACATCCGCCCTTAGCCAATCCTGGCTTAATTAAGGAGACGTACTTTAAACTGGTGAACAAGAATAAACCTGAAATATTATTCAATAAGGAAATTAAATTAATGACAAGAGATTACAATTACGCATAAAATTTTTGTAAATTAGAAATATTCCATGCGCGAGGGATTTCAATCCAATCCAGCTCTTCCAGTTTATAAGCGCCTCCCGCTAAGATCTGGATGACTCAGAGCGGCCCTTGCCACGCTGCATCCAGTTTTCCTTTCACCTTTCCTAAATCAGCTCTCTTCAAAACCAGGTCTCCTACCTGGAATTGCCTCTTAACCACAGACTTATCGTATGTTGCTTTTATTCTTCCTTTAATATGCACCATTCTGGCAGCAGCTCGATCCCTTTTCTCCTCAATCAAGTCCAGAGCATCCTAAATTAAAAGCTCATTCTGTTCTTCAACAAAATTCTGAACTCGATGAGTCTCCATGCTAATGTTAGCAGGAACCACAGCATACATACCATAAACTAAGTTGAAAGGCGTTTCCCCTGTGCTTTCCTTGGGATTAGTTCTATATGCCCATAGAATTGGATTTAGCTCATCCACCCATCTGCCTCCAACTCTTTCAAGACGTGTCTTGATCCCTTGCACCAATATGCAATTGGTAACTTCTACCTGACCATTAGCCTGGGGATGGTAGACAGATGTAAAGTGCTGGTCAATTCTCATCTTCGCGCACCAGGCTCTAATTCTGGTACCCATGAACTGGGTGCCATTATCCAAAACCAGGATTCTGGGAACACCAAATATGCAAACAACATTTTTCCATAGGAACTTCTTGACCGCATCTTCTGTGATTTTTGCCAAGGCCTCGACTTCCATCCATTTGCTAAAATAATCAATTTCCACTATCAGAAACTTCATTGGACAGAAGCCATGGAAAAGGGGCCGACCAAATCGATTCCCCACTTGGAAAACAGATAAGGAGGTCTCATTGTCATGATCTCTTCTGCGGGCTTGTGTATCAACGATGAGTTCTTCTGGCATTTCTCGCAAGTACGTACAAAATATTCTGCCTCATTTCGCAGTTGTGGCCAGAAATACCCCGCCCGCAAGATCTTACTTGAGAGAGCTCTAGCGCCCATGTGGTTGCCATAACATCCCTCGTGGATTTCTCTGAGGACCAAGGCTCCTTCTCCCCGGCTCAGGCATCTTAAGAGGGGCTGTCCAAATCCTCTTCGGAACAACTCTCCTTTGACCAAACAAAAACTGGCAGCCCTGGTCCGTACCTTTACTGATTCCTTCTTATCCTCTGGCAAGACTCCCTTCTCTAGATATGCCTTTACGGGAGAGCGCCAGTCATCTCCTTCAATTCTCGAGAACACCTGCTTTGTTCCAAATTCTGCATCTGCCTTCAGCAGAGTAATCACCCTTTCGCAGCAGTCCGTAGCTGAGCTAGCAACCTTCGCTAGATAGTCAGCTCTTCCATTCTCTTCTCTAGGGATTTGCAATACTGTCAAAGATTTCATATCCCTGGCGAGCTCCCTGAACTTGGCCAAATACCTCTGCATGCTATCTTTCCTTGTCTCAAATTCTCCGCTTATCTGTTATAGACGAGCTGGGAATCCACCTTAGCACAAACCTGTTCTGCCCCCAAATCCCATGTCATCTGAACTCCTCTCAGGAGGGCCTCATACTCTGCCGCATTATTGGACAGAGCATAATTCAGGCGTACGGCATACTCAGTGGCTACACCTGCTGGGTCAATCAGGACTTTTCCTGCCCCGCAGCCCTAATTTCCAACAGAGCCATCCGTAAAAATCGTCCATTCGTACCTGTCATCGGAAGAGCTGGTCATTTCTTGCATGAAACCCGCCAGCGCCTGGGCCTTGATGGCTGTCCTAGCCTCGAACGCAATATCAAACTCGCTAAGCTCGATTATGCATTTGACCAACCTTCCTGACGCCTCCGGTTTATCCATTATGGCCTTTAATGGCATATTGGTTCGCACAATTATGCTGTGTGAGAGGAAGTATGGACGTAGCTTGCGAGCTGTTCCAACCAGAGCCAGCATTGCTCGTTCTATTTCGACGTATCTCTCCTCAGCATCATGCAAGACCTTGCTCCAATAGCAAAACTGACCTCTGTATTTTACCCTCTTCCCGGAGCAGGAGAGAGCTGACTGCCTGTTGCCCCACCGATAAGTACAAGATGAGAGGCTCCCCTTGAATAGGCTTTATGAGCAAGGTCATGCAAGCCAGATGTTCCTTCGGTAATTTAAACGCTTCTTCACAATCACTGTTCCACTGGAATTTAACTTTCTTTCGCAAGGCCTGAAAGAATGGCAAATTTTTCTCCGCAGATCTGAATACAAACCGACTTAAGGCATCGATACGACCTGCCAAGCATCGCATTTCTTTAACATTTATAGGCGCCTGCATTTCCATGATTGCCTTCACTTTCTTTGGATTGGCTTCAATGCCTTTTTCCGTAACCATGTATCCCAAAAATTTACCAGCTCTAACACCAAACGCGCATTTCTTGGGATTGAGCTTCATTATGTACCTCCTCAGGGTGGCGAATGTTTCTTTCAGATCTTCCACATGAGAGGTTCCCTTAATTCTCTTGACCAACATGTCATTCATGTACACCTCCATGTTCCGCCTCTGATACGTGGCTCCTGCATTTTTGAGCCCGAATGGCATGACAACGTAACAGTACGTTCCCTTCGGGGTGATAAAGCTAACTCGCTTCCAGTCCTCCTTCGCGAGCCTGATCTGATGATAGCCTTGTGAAGCATCCATCATGCTTAGTAGCTCACATCCTGAAGTTGAATCGACCAGCTGGTCGATCCTTGGCAGAGGGTATGGTCTTTTGGGCAGGCACGATTGAGGTCTCGAAAATCAATGCACATACGCCAGTCCTCCTGCGTCTTGGGGACCAACACAACGTTGGAGAGCCATTCAGGAAATTGTATCTCCTGGATATGCTTAGCTTTTAACAGCTTTTCCACCTCAGCCTCAATGATGGCCTCCTTCTCAGGCCCGAAGTTACGTTTCTTCTGTTTGACCGGCTTCACATCAGGGCTAATGTTAAGGSGATGCTCAYTCACCTCTYGGTCAATRCCTACCAGGTCTTGGGGAGACCAGGCAAACACATCGGCACTGTCCCTTAATAGTGCGACCAGCTCTGTTAGTACTTCTGGGCTGAGGGTCGTTCCTACACGGAGGAGTCGGCTTTCATCCCCCGAAACTACTTCAACCAACATCAACCCTTCTTCTCTCCGAACTAGGTCTGGCATCAGCTGCTCCACCCGAGCCCTCTTGCTCTATCTCTCCTCCTCATTATTCCTTCTGATACATTCAACATACGTCTGTCGTGACGCATATTGATCACCTCTTACCTCGCCTATTCCATCTTCCGCTGGAAATTTCGTTTTTATATAAAAAACCAATATGACAGCCTGGAATTGGCTCATGGACGGCCGGCCCAGCATTACGTTATAAGAGGATGGTGCATCTACTACCAGAAAATGCACCGTTCTGGTCACCCTGTATGGCTCTTCACCCAATGTCACGAGGAGCCTGATCGCTCCCAAAAGCTTCAGGGCTCCCCCTGCAAACCCAACCAAAGAGGTGGTAACCTCTTCCAGCTCAACGTCCAACTTCAACTTTTGGAAACAATCATAGAACAATATATCAGTGGAACTTCCTGTATCCACAAAAATTCGCCTTACGTTATAATTGGCGATGGTAGCTGTTATAACTAAAGAATCCATGTGAGGGGCCAGAATGCCATCACCATCTTCTGATCTGAAACATATATTCGGGGTAGACGCCATTTGCCCCACTTCGCGTGATTTCCGGACTAGATCTCTCGCATCTAGAACGTAGCTATGCTGCGTCCGCTTAGAATGCTCTTCCAATTCTCCACCAGTAATCATTTGTATTTCTCCATGAATGACCTGGGCCTGATCAGTCTGTCTCCCTTCAGTACGACCCCTATCCTGATCTCTCTTACTCTGTTGAGACCGGTCATAGCCTGTAACACCCGAGCATCAATTGCATATTTTTATTTCTATTTATCGTCATGCATTAAAATATAATTTTGGTCCCAAGTTCATCATCATAAATGATTTATATTTTAGTTTTAAATAGTCTAAAAACTCTATTTTAAACGGATTGATAGTTCGTTTGTCAAATAAATTATATATCTCGACTTTTAAAACTATTATAACTTATTAATATTTTATTATTTAATTATTTATTATTTTATCAATCCTAATCCTTTTAGGAATAGGGATTTACCTTTAGTATATATATATATAGACGAAACCTCAAAATTATTTCAAACTTTCGTTTTTCTCTTTTCACAAGCCATAGTTAATTAGGTAGCTTAGTTCTTTATTTTCTAAAAATCTCAAAACAGTAAAGTTTCATCCAGAAATTAATCCAAACCAATTTTGCCCAAAATCCTAATAATTCCAACCATCACCCCTGCCAACGTCATCATCAACAACATCTATCCAACCCCAAATAAAATCCTCGACCGAATCCATCATCAAACCCTAACCAGGCCTGAAACCCACTTTAAACCCTAACCCAGGCCCGAACCCAACACAAATCCCAAACCAACACCACAGCCCCAATCGGACCCCTGTCCAAACCCAAACAACCACCATGGCCACATCAACCCCAACCACCAATCCTCAGCCGCCTGAACCATCGCCACCCAATCACCAACCGCTGTTTACAATTCGGTAAACTCGAAATCTAAACCCCCCAAATCGCCACGACCTGAAACCCAGCGACCCCACATATTGAATCGTTGTCGCCTCGCAGACGCCCCACAACTGCCGACTCCCCACCTGCCAAACCGACGCGACCCGATCAAGACCAAAAATCTAAAACCCAGCCACAACAGTATTCGACCACGGCCATGCCGCTAAGAACCCTCCGATTCAAATCACCACCCTCTGTTTTGCTGCCGCTGTTTCCTTTCGTCGATCCACCGCCATGGAGTGATCAAAGGCAAAGGTCGCCGTCGCCGATTTCTGAAATTTGGGGAAGAAAAACGTCGCCGCCGCCTCGCAGACATTCATAGCTACCGTCGCCCCACTTTCCGAACGCGGCCGCCCTAATTGTTGTCACCATCGCCGTTGTTTCGCCGGAAACGACCAAGGAGGAGTGGAGCAATGGACGATTTCTGATTTGGAGAAGAAAGAGGAGAAAGACGGGGTGGTTCTAATTCTGAAGCCTTAAGGGTTGGGTTCACCTTTATATGCCCAACCTTTTCCAAAAACTCCAATTGACCCCAGGATTTCGCCACCCTTTTCAATTGAACCCCTAGCTTACCAATAACCCCAAATTTAGCCCTCCAACTTATGAAAATCTCAATCCAGCCCAAGAAGCTTTACTAAACTTCAATTTAGTCCAGTATTATTTATTTTAAATATTATTTGTTATATTAATATGTATTTTGAATATATGTATATATTAATATTTCAAAATTTATTTATATATATAAGTATACTAATTAAAGTATATTTTTAAACTTACTAGGTGACGAGCAAATCGGGACATAGGATTCAACCACGTGCATTCATTCGACTTTTTCACAACTTTTTATGAGGTAGGGACCCCGACTTATCTTATGATAAATTTTATTTCTCAATTTCGTGCAATGTGTATCATGTATCTTTGAGTACGACTTATTTCTAAAACCGACATATAGCAAGGGTCATTCCCAATGTGCTATCCACGAATTAAAACCGGTAACCGTACAAGTTGTTATCGCGTTTTAGCTGCAGTCAAAGTGACTTCTAAAACCACCATGAAATTAGAACTGGCAACCGTTACAAGTTGTCATCGCGTTCTAGCTGCGCAGTGAAAGTCGACGTTCTTCTAAAATTAATGAATTAGAACCGGTAGCCATTACAAGTTGTTATCGCGTTTCTAGCTGCAGTCAATGTCTATATTTTTCTAAATTCTTATTCTATGAATTATATGGTTCAATGTGCTATTTTTGAGTTTTGTGATTTATGTGAGATATTTCGGTGTAACTACTTATCATTAACAAATTTCAGGTTGAGGAGACCGAGCAACGAGTGACGTTGGAGGTGGATGATTAAGTAAAATTTCAATAACTTTAAATCTATGTCGATTTGACTTCTAGTTTTATTTATCAGTTGTCTACGTTTTATTTCAAAAGGTTATATATCAAAGTAACACAGCGAAAGCGTGGGCGAAAATATATAAATATTGATATCCTTACTTTATTCTTAAAGGATATGAGTTTATACTTTGGATATCTCTATTTAAATCCTACTTTCGGTTTATACATCTATTTTTGAAATGGGGCCTAAAAGTTTCATTATAAAAAAGGTGGCCTAGAAGTTATGATTTCGAGGTGTTTTCCTTAAAATAATATTTAAATAGTAAAGTTCATATTATATTATATTTTATTTTACCGTTTTAAAGATGTATCGGTGCAAAGGGATTTAAACCCAAGAAGATTTTACCTTAAAATACCAATTTAAAACTGATAGAAACTGTATTATTTTCTTATTACTATATCCGCTGCGTAACTCATGATTTTATAAAATTCTCTATTTCTTTTGATTTTACAATTAGACATGTACATAATGCCAAGTCTACTTTATTAAATTTTAAATTACAAACTATATATTTATTTATCAAAATCGGGGCGTTCCATAGCCACTACGACAAGATCTGACTTCCTCCTTCCTCATGCGAACATATTCCTTCAGGTGCCCTGCCTGAACCATTCTCTCCAGTTCGTCTTTCAAATGAGTGCATTGGTCGGTATCATGTACATATTAAATTTGGAAGCGGCAGAATCGATCAGACCTTTCTTTCCTGAGCTTCTGCGAGTAGGTCTTAGGCCATTTCATCTCTGGGTGCCTCTCTATTGCTTGTAAAATTTCACCCTGTGGAGTTGCCAGGGGGTGTACCTATCAAAACGAGGTCTCCCCCAAGACAGGTCTGCCCTGGGCTTCTTCACTGCTGCCTGTCTTCTCTGTCGTATCTTTCTCTTTTCTTCTCTCCTTCTTCTTTGATTTTTAAGGCCTCCTCCAAGTGAATGTACTTCTCAGCTCTCTCCAAGAGCTCTCCGAATTTCAGAGCTGGATTTACTACCAACGACTAGAAAAATTCCCCCCATCGAAGGCCTTGTGCTAGCGCAATTACGAGGAGCTCTTCCGATGCAGAAGGCAACTCTAGCTTCGCCGTTGTGAACCTGTTGATATAAGCACGAAAACTCTCATTCTCCTTCTGCTTAAGGATGAATAACTCCAGTGGCATCTTCTGGTATTTCCTGCAGCTTGTGAACTGATGCAGGAAGGCCGAACTGAATTCGTCAAAGTTACTGATGGAACGCGGTGGCAACTGGCTGAACCAGAGTTGTGCTGACTTGGTGAAAGTCATCGGGAAGACCCGGCACATGACGGCATCTGAGAATTTATACACCGCCGTTGCTATTTCAAAATGGTTGAGATGGTCCCATGGATCCATGGTCCCGTTGTACTCAAAGCCTAGAGATCGATATGAAGCTGGCACATCGTCGCGCATGACCTCCTCTGTAAATGGAGTGCCTCGCCACGCCGGCACCGTGCTTGTGCCCGTCATTTTCTTTTTGAATTCCCTCACCTCTTTCTGCAGGCTCTGCATCTGCTCAGCCAGACCTGGATTAGCCTGGCTCGACGTCTCACTATCAGAAGTAGAGAAGTGCTCTTCTCTGTCCTGAAGAGGAGTCCGCTCAGTACGCTGGTGGCGCAATGGCTCCGTTTCTGCCAATGGGACCGTCCGCTCTAATCGTGCGCCGGACAGTGGCGTTGACATCTCTGCGAACTTCTTCTCCACAACTGTTTCCACGGCTTTGCTGATGAGCTCAGACAACTGCCTGAGAAGGACGTCGTTTAACAATCCACCAGCGGTAGGCATTGATCCGCCGGAGGTGGGCGGCACGGTGCCTGATCCAACTGCAGCTGATGGCTCTGTGCCCTTGGGCCTTGCTGTTGACGTTTCTGCCAACCGTAGCATACCCCACGGTGCATCGGAGCTAGGGGTTCCGCCGAGCTCCCCCACTAAATTTCATCGCAAACCATCTGAAGCCATAGAAAATCCTCACGTCTTAGCTTGATCGACTTCCCACAGATGGCGCCAATTGTTTCGACCCAAAATATGACCAACGTCAAGAAAAATGCCTGGAAACTTGAACACCCTTTTGATCTGCACATAGAAACATGTTAGAAAGGACCACCGGTGGTTTTCCGGTGGAAACCTCTCCGATACTTAAGTCAGTAAAGCGTATGAGGTTTCTCTTAGCAAGAAAAGAAGGAATGCACAAAGAATGACATACCTCTCTCAGCCTTGGGGCTGAGATATTTATAGTTTTCCCAGCGGGGACCCTTTTCCGGGATCTCGGAAACAAAGGCCGCGAATCAGGGGCCGTTTAAACAACAAACTCTGACAAGTGGTCCCACTTGTCCCCCTGCCAGGGGTCAGGAGGCCAGGTCTTACCTAATACTGGTCTCCTTTCTATTAGCAAACCTGTCTTCACCTTTCCTAGGCTTATCTCACGGGAGATCTTCCATCAGCTCAGATGACGCCGTTCAGTCTTACTAAGCTCAGGACAACTCCTGGGCTAGGATGACGCTGCTCTGACTTATTCAACTCTTAAGAGAACTAGGCCAAACCAGGTGCAAGTCGTCCTGGACTTCCTCCCTCGACTGTCCAGGTCTACCCCAATCTGGATCTGGCTTATTTATGCCTCATCAGTTTGGATAAAAATTCTCTCTCTAGGTCTTAGATTTTAATTTCAACCATTTCCTTGGGTTTGTAAGCCTAAGGAGAATTCAATTACTCCCTTGGATTTTATTTTGATTGTAATTTCATTCAGCTTTTTGGATTCTCTCTTTAATTCAAGTAAGCTTTCTTTTATTCTCATGCGTTGTTCTTCAATTTCATGCATGTTCTTCAATTTTATGCTTTTTGCCTTAAATCCTTGATTTCTTGTTAGATTCTATGAATCGTCCATGGAATCTAGATGAGTAACACGTCTAGATCATAGATCGAATCATGGATCATTTTTATTTTGAGTATTTTACATGCTTTATTTTTGTTTTTATTTTCATGCATTGTTTCATGCAAAATCCTAGATCTACTTCTTGTTGCTTGTTATTTTACGTCAAGTTTTAAGCTTTGACGTCAATTTTCATTGCTCTTTCTATTGATGCTGTCAATTTGTGCTAATTTACATTATTTAGGATTTTATGTTCATGCAAGCATGGTTGTACCTTGAGCTTTCATGCTTGTACTTGGTTAAACATTGCTTTTTTTTCTTCTTAATTTTCATTGTTGCTTGTATTTTCAATTAAGGCTCACGACCAAGGCATCCGACCAACTTGCATTTTACATTTCCTAGTGTAGTTTAGTTAGTTTAGTTGCTTTATTTTCATTTTCCTTTTATTTCTTTAAACTACAAACGCTTTGACTCGTCAATTGAATCGATTTCCGATAATATCAAGCCAAATGAACCTTTATTTTCAAAACCACTAAAAATTACACTTCAAAATGGCACCGTTGCGACTCGGCTTGGTTAAGTTTTTTGATTTGATTGTTGTCTCTTTGTGTTTTTATCTTTCCTTTTCATTTGACGATTTCTTTGAGTGTATGCAAGGTCGTCGGGCACTCGGACACGATTTAGCACCTTATATTTCTAACCCCGAGCGATTGTGGCATTTATGACATCCCTTGCTTCTCGATTATGATATGGCAAATAATCTTCCAAATACCGGCCCATTTCCCGACCCTAACGGGAAATCTCCTCGGGTTGATCCTCAAAGTTCTAGTACTCCTGAGCCCATGGTTAATATCGTGCCCACCCCACCAAATGATAAACTCGGGATTTCAACTCCAATCCCCACGACCCCTCCCAACCATGCTTTAGGAAATCAAGGGAGTGGTTTTACCACTCATGGACACGCCATGGGTCTACGCCAAGGTACCACTCCTTTTCCTCACTCTTCTAATTATTTTGGTCATGGAGGTAACATTCCCAACATGGAAGGGCATGGTGAAAACCTTGTCGGGAATGGGATGAGTTCGAGTGGATTCGGCAACGTGTGAGGGAAAGGTGTAAACCACATTGCTCCCGGTTCTCATGACATTGGTCAACCTGGCATGGGAGGACATGGTGCAAACCATGTCGGTTTTAATGGTTCCTTTGGTGGTTATGGATCTCCAAGTTCCTATCCGAACGTGCAAGCCCCGAACCCCGGTCCATATAGCTATAGTGCTCCTCAACATTTTCTAAATATACAAGACCCAATCCCGGCCCGTATGGAGTTCCCCTTGTTTATAATTTCAATCATGATCCAAATGTGAATCCGAATGGTTATGGTGGTGGCCCGGGTTATGGAGGTGCCAATTATATTATTCATGAGGACACGCCTGATGCGTATGCTTTGTTTGGGGGTTTGAATCCGAACGCTCCACATACCCCGCCCGTCCTTGCTATGAAAGAAGTGAGCTAAGCCTTTGTGGGGGATACTATTTCATCATGTATATATCTTCCCCCCGAGGTAATGGCTATTGATATCTAATTGCTTGATTTTGCTCGACTTTCGATCTTCCACGGGTTTGCTAAAGAGGATCCTCTCCAATTCATCCGACAATTTCTATGGCATGTCTCGAGTTTCCACCGCCTGAATATGATGAGATTAGAGCATCTTCAACTCTGTTGTTTCTCGTATGCTCTTCAAGATAAAGCTTTGATGTGGTTTATGAGTATCCCTTCCAATAGCATTCATTCATGGGACGACCTCCCTTCCAATTGCATTCATTCATGGGACGACCTCTCCGCAACATTCTTGGATCATTACTATTCCATGGAAAAGACGGCCGATTTGAGGGTTAAGATTGTTTCGTTCAAGCAAATGAAGAACGAGCCATTTTATTCCGCTTGGTATCGTTTCAAAGATCTTCTCGATAGTTGTCAGCATCATCGCTTTCCGAAGGAGCTTTTAATTCAAACTTTCTATGAAGCATTAGACCCACAATTTCAATACATGGTGGACACGACGGCAGGGTGTAATATGACAACTCATCCTCCCCAAGTGCTTCTCAAGGTTTTCAAAACTTTGGCCGATAATTCTAAACAAAAGTCTTCAAGAGATGTATATTCGATTGAGAATGAAGTGATTGAATCATATTCCCCTGAGAAACTTGAGACAGACAAGAAAATTACGGCGTTGGAAGCTCAAATTGCCAAGTTGTCTTGCCCCAATCCGGATCCTCCATGTATGTCTTGTGGTATGAGCGGTCATGATACCTTGAATTGTCCCTCCAATCCTCTTTTTATATGTCGTCGCCTTAATCAGAGGAGGTGTGTGGGGTTCAAGGGTATCAAGCGGGGCCCGGTGTTACTAACCGGCTTTTACCCGTCCGCCAATTCACAGTCCTCCGTATTATTCGAGCAACTGCATGCATCCGAGTTTTGGCCATACAAAGTCTTATATGGGTCCATCTCGTCCGTCTCTCCTGATGAATGCCCCAACGCCGGCCTCCGATCGGAATATAATGTTTATCATACAATAATTGCAATATTTGTCGACTATGATGACATCATTTGATGCTTGGTTCACCGCTCTTGAGGCCTTGACGAATGGGTTGAACACAAAGGGTGGGCAATGGGCTAGTGATGTTAATATGCTAAAGCAAGCTCACAACAAGGGCAAATTACCGAGCCAACCGTCACAAGCCCATGCGGGCACAATCCTTCGAAGTGGTAGGGTGGGTGACAATAAAGTTGCCCCGCTATTCCTCCCGAATCTACACCCATGAATCCCATTTCGACAAAGTAACTTCCTGACGCCCTTCATAAGTCTCCAAATGCCTACAAGCCACCAACATCTAAGGCCCCTACGCCCTATCCATCCCGGCTACAAAGTTCTAAGAAAGTAGGACAATTCCAAAGGCTCTATGATCTTTTGTCCAATGTAAACATCACACTTCCATTGTTAGACGCCATTCGGGATATGCCCGCTTATTCCAAATTCTTTAAGGAACTTTCCTCCAAGCCGCTTGTGAGCGCTACGAACGAGAGATTTTTCTTATCCAATGAAGCAAATGTGGTTTGTGACCCTTTTCTCTTGGCTCTTAAGAAGGTGGATCCCGGCTCGTTTTGCATTAATATCAAACTATGGAATGGTAAAGTCACTACGGGTATGCTTGATTCAGGGGCGGGTATAAGTTTGATGCCATTTTCAATACACGAACAATTGGGGCTCCCTCCTTTACAAGAAACACGCATTTGTTTGTAATTGGCCGATTGGTCAATTAGACTCCCAAAAGGGGTGATCAAGGATGTTCTTGTCCAAGTGGGGAAGATTGTGATGCTGGTCTATTTTGTAGTATTTGAGGTGGGCATGGTGAAAAATGATGGCGCCGAACACACGATTTTGCTAGGCCGCCCATTCATGGTTACAACTCAATGTTTGATAAACGTTGGGAATAAAGATCTTACGTTGTCCGTAGCGGGTGAAACGGTAACATTTTCTATGGCTAACTTGTCCGCGATTCCATCAAGCGCCTTCTATGCGTATTGCTTACATATTGATGTGATTCAAGAATTGGATGACCAAGTTTGTATGGGGAAAGGGAGGAATGTGGAGGAGTTTGGCCCGAGATTTTGTGTTGAAGGTCTTTATGAGGAAAATGAGACCCTCGTTCACAGTGATGATTCTATTGTGCTTTAATGTACTAAAGGATTGTGTAAGAAGGTTTGTGTATGTGTCGTTGAGGGCAACGCCGACATTTTAGAGGAGGAGGGGGAGATTGTGGATGAAGGGTTAGAAGTAAAATCCGTTGAAAAACTTGACGTTTATCTTAAGGAGATCATTGAATTGCTCGAATTGATTCCCAACAAGGTCGAGAGGAGACACAAGCCCGAGATCAAGCCTCTACCGTCGTACCTCACGAATGACTATTTGAATGAAGAGAAGAGCAAACCGGTTGAGTTTGAACATGAAGCTTTCCAAGCGATAGAAGTCGTGAATATGGATTTAAGATAGGTCGGGTTTGAGAGAATGTTGCGAGTGGACGAGTTAGATGATTTTCGGAAGGGTCGATTTGAAAATGCTCGTTTCCACAAGGGAAGGACGCAACAAATCCATGACGAAGAGGAAGGGTTGATTGAGGATGATGCTGAACCCTATCGAGAACTACAAAGGCGTTCGAGTCAAAATCTTGAAGGGATAGCGAAGGTTGAGATATTGAAAATGTTGGATAAGTTGGAAGACCATCTTTCATATTGTTTCTTAGCGGACTTTTTGGGTTACTATCGATTCCCAATTCCACCCGAAGATCGAGTTAAAGTTTCCTTTTGAACGGTTGCCTTTCGAAAAGTGCCATTTGAGCTAGGCAAGGCCTCAGGAGCGTGTGAAAAATTGGATCCACCCAACAAGGAGGTTTGTGCTTTGGTGGATCCTCCCGTCTTAAACCCCACATATTCAAGTAGGGAGTTCGTCAAGCTAGTGACGTAAAACATGCGCTTCTTTTGAGGCAACCCATGTGCTTTTCATTTATTTCATTTATTTTAGCATTTCGTTCGTTCTTTCTTTGTTATTACAAAAATTTAAAAATTAAAAAAAAAAAAAAAATTGTGTCGTCTTTTTTTTTTCTTTTTAGACCTTGTTTCATTTTGTTTTGACTTATGTACATATTTTCTTGTGTTATTAACTTTGTGTAATTTTCTCTTTTAGTGTTTTGCTTTCCGACTCCAACCTTTGCCGATTTGATAAGCTAATAGCATTCATGGAGCCGGGAGAAACAAGCCACGCTCGACTTTTTTCTTGGATTGCTTAGATGCTTAAGTAGACCCCACTGAGCTCGACCCAAACTCGCTTCGGTTAAGGAAGTTTCTATTTCACCCCCCTTTTACTTGATTTTCATTAAAATGCAATGAGGGCATTTCATGGTTTATGTGTGGGTGGGTAGGTGGTCAGGGTCCGGTGTCACAAGCATGGTTTGTCTTTCTTAACTCGAGCCTTGGCGAAGTGACGCTTACTAATTGCGCAATTATATGGTTGAGTCATTTTTATGTCTTTTGTGTCTTTATTATATTGTTGAGCAATCACCATATGCTTGGAAGTCTGAATAGTTTACTTCTCAGGTTTTTACATGTTTATGGCCTCTTATGCAAGGAGTTGAATTTTTGTACTTCGTCCAAAACCCACCTATATATATATAATCAACATATACTAGTGAAAAGATTGCAACGTTCTAAAAGCTCTTTTGATTATGTTTCAAAAACCCGGTGCAAACTAGTGAGTAGCCTTGTGTGAATTATCGGTTTTGCTTGTATTTTTATGGAAATTGCATTGAGGTGGCTTGATTTTACTCGTACATGGTTGAATCTGGAAATGACTTCGAGGCACATAAATCACTCTTATTCCAGCCTTATCCAAATATATAAGCTACTTAAAAATCCCAAATGAGCCCCTTGAGCGTAAGTACCATTTCTTGTAAGTCGAGCTCAGTTTTAGATCTTCACTACTGCAGAAAGGGGTTTTCACGGCGGCTCATTAACGGCGGTTCTGGAAAAACCGCCGTTAAATATGTTTTAACGGCGGTTTTCCAGAAAACCGATGTTAAATCTATCTGTTAATGGCGGTTTTCTGAAAACCGCCGTAGAATCCTACATTCTACGGTGGTTTTAGAAGAACCGCCATTAAAATTCCAACATTCTACGGCGATTATTTAAGAACCGCCGTAAAAACAAGAGACCAGCTAATTTTCACGGCGGTTCACAAATAACCGCCGTAGAATGTTGGAGTTTTACGGAGGTTCTTCTAAAACCGCCGTAGAATGTATAAGATAAGATTGTTTGACAAGTGGCTATATTAAGATAAAATGCAAACTACCCTAGATTTCGTGAGTCCCGTCCCTCTCCACCCAAAATCAGCTCTTCAATATTTGCTCCTGTCCCTTCAATATTCTGGGTCTCGATACTGAGCCTCCATCTTTCTCTCTGGTTCTCGATTTTGAGACCCAACGTTCCTATATGCCCGATCCATTACTCCAACCATCTAGACGGCCTTCACCCGCACAAGGAGAAATGTGTGGGAAACCAATTGTGGGTTTCGGGTTTTGAGTTGCTTAGACACAAAAAAAAAAAGAAGAAGAAGAAGAAGAATACTCCAAAACAAAACATGAAAAGTGATAAAGAGTGCGTTTACGCAAAAAGCCCAGTTCAAAAAAAAAAGGGCTAAGTTTAGCAAAAAGAAGCAAATTCAAAATGCTTCTAAGTGTTGTGAAATAAAAGTTGGAAGGTGTGTAAGTGTACGAAAGAGTTTCGAATGAAAGTTTGGTGATTTGGGGAAGGGTGAAGCGATTTTAAGCTTCGGACTTTAGAAGTTAGGGTTTTGTGTGTTATTGATCACGTTTGATCGTGTGTTAGCCACTATATCAAAATATTACATACCTTACCAAAGAGCCAACATTGCAACCATAATAAAGACCTCTTTCGACTCTTGTTTGGACATGTAAAATGGGTGATTTTGAGTTTTCGATTTGTAAAATCTTGACGAGTTCATCCGATTCGAGCGTATACATGTCCATTAATAAATACTTGAGAGAATTGAGCGAGTACCCTCAGAATCCCATTTGAGAGGAGGTCATCGATTTAGTTTTCATTTGAGAAATAGTAATACGAACAATGCTTGGAGATAACGAGTTTATGTTGATATTCACCATGTTAAATAGGATAAGCATAAGGATTTTTCTTTTTTTCATAATTTTCATTGCATGTACATTCTCAATTCTTTTCGTTGTTCAAGGACGAACAAACCGATAAGTGTGGGTGGTTGTTTTACATATAATTGTAGTGTTTTTCTCGTGTTTTTAATTAGGGTTTTATATTGATTTTAGTAAATTTTGAATCGATTAGTTAGGTTTTCTAGGTTGTTTTTCTTGTTTTAGTGTTTTCTGTATTTCTTTTTTATTTTATATTTAATTGGGTTAAATGATTTTAATTAAATTAATGTTTGGTGAAACTCTTGGGTTTTTATGATCATAATCCCTATTTTCATAGGTAAAAGCATTGGAGGCCAAAATACTAGCTATGCCTTGCCAAAATCCAAGCAAAACTTGATGCCAAGAAGGAGCTCCAAAGGGGAAAACATTCTGGAATGGTAGCCATTCCCTAGCCATGCTCTGCCATCTCCAGCGCCCAAGGCATGGCGCTAGGAAACCCTGCCATCTCCAGCGCCCATGTCATGCCATCTCCAGTGCTCAAGACATGGGGAAAGGCAACCCTGCCATATCCAGCGCCCAAGCATGATGGCCTCGCCAAGGGCTTGCCATCTCCAGTGCCCAAGGCCATCTCCAGTGCCTGGCCTTGCCAAACGCCTATCCATGCGAAGCTCCCAAGCCTTGCCAAGGTCCTTTCCAAGCTCCCTTGCACCCAAAGTCACGCCCCCCCTAGCCCAGGCTCATCCAGACCAAGCCACCACAAGCCATGCACGCCCAAGACCAAGCCAACTAAAAAAGTAGTTTTTAGTAGTTTTGAAAATAAAGGTTCAATTGGCTTGATATTATCGGAAATCGATTCAATTGACGATTCTAAGTGTTTGTAGATTGAAGAAATAAAAGGAAAATGAAAATAAAGTAATTAAACTAGCTAAACTATTCTAGGAATTGAAATAGCAAGTTGGCCGGATGCCTCGTCGTATGCCTCGAATATGAAAACGCAAGCAACAATGAAAATTAAACAAAAACAAGCAATGTTTCACCAAATACAAGAATGAGAGCTCAAGGTACAACCATGCTTGCATGAACATAAAAACTTGAATAATGAAAATTAGCACAAATTGAAAGCATAGATAGAAATAGCAATGAAAGTTGACGTCAAAGTTTAAAACTTTACGTAAAATAACAAGCAACAAAGCATAGATCTAAGATTTAGCATGAATGAATGCATGAAAATAAAAATCAACATAAAACATATGAAATACTTGAAATAAAAATGATCAAGGACTCGATCTATAAACTAGACGTGTCATTCCATGGACGATTCACAAGATCAAGCAAGAAATCAACAAAGAGTTAAGGCAAAAAGCATTAAATTGAAGAACAAGCAAGAAATTAAAGAACAAAGCATAAAAATAAAAGAAAGCTTACTTGAATTAAATAGAAGAAGTAACAAGCTTGAATTAAATCGCATCAAAGTAAAAAGTCCAAGGGAATACTTGGATTCACCTTGAGCTTACGAACCTAAGGCAATCTTCAAAATTAAACTAAGAACAAGAAAGAGAAAATATTCCAAAACTTATGCAAGAGTTTGGGAAATTTGAGTGATATCTAACAAAAGTGAGAGTTGTAGTCTATTTATACTAGGTTCAATTGGGTTTAACTGGGCCAAAATAGCCTTTTGGCACATTTTGGCTTGATTTGGCTCAAGGTGGCTCGGTCTGGGCGAGCCCGGGTGCGCTGGGGCTGGCTAGGCTGCGCTGGGGCTGACTTTAGGACTGACTTTGGGTGCGGCTTAGGCCATGCCTGGCGAGGGTGGGCGCTGGCCTTAGGCTTGCATTCTGGCGTGGTTTTAGGCGATGGTGGGCGTTGGAGTAGGTTTGCATATAGGCGATGGATTAAGCGCCGAAGTAGGCCAATGCTGGGCGCTGGAGTAGGCTATGCGGGGCGTGGGCTTAAGCTTTGCTGGGTGCTGCCTTAGGCTTGCATTAAGGTGCCGAATTCTGACCTATTTTTGTGCCTAAAGTGTTTGCGTGAAAATAGGCAAGGTTAGGCCACCATTCCAGAAAGTTTGCTTATTTTGGAGCATCTTGGCACCTATTTAGGCGTGCAAATAGGTAAGGCTAGGCTTGAATTTTTGTCTCCATGCCTTAGCTTGAATTCAAAGCTTTAAGCCACCTATTAAATGAGAATTTTAAATATCAAAACCCAAGAGTTACACCAAACCTCTAATTAATTCAAGCCATTTAACCCAATTAAAAAAAACATGGAACATGAAAAATAACAAAACAAGAAAAACAATCTAATAAAACTTAATAAAACTTGACTCAAAACTACTAAAATCAACATAAAACTCTAATTAACAACACGAGAACAATACCACAATTACATGCAAAACAACTACCCCACACTTATCAGTTTGTTCGTCCTCGAACAACGAAAAGAATCGAGAGTGTACATGCAATGAACATTATGTAAAAAGAAAAATTCTTGTGCTTATCCTTAATAATATGATGAAAGTATCAACAAAAACTCGTTATCGTCAAGCATTGTTCGTATTACTCTTTCTCAAATGAAAACAAAATCGATGGCTTCCTCTCAAATAGGATTTTGAGGGTGTTCTCTCAATTCAATCAAGTGTGTTTTATATGGGACGTGTATACACTCGAATCGGACAATGCATGCACCTCAACAAGATTTCACAAATTGGAAACTCAAAATTACCCATTGTACATGACCAAACAAGAATCGAAAGAGGTCTTTTATTTTGGGTTGTAATGTTGGCTCTTTGGTAAGGTATGGAATATTTGGATATAGTGGCTAACACAGGATCAAATGTGATCAATAACACACAAAATCCTAACTTCAAAAACCCGAAGCTTATAATTGCTTCTCCTTTCCTGAATTTTCAAACTCTCGTTCGAAACCCTTTTGTTCACTCACTCTTTTCCAACTTTTATTTCACAACACTTAGAAGCTTTTCAAATTTTCTTCTTTTCACTAAACTTAGCCTTTAAATTAGGCTTTTCACATGAACAGATGCTTAATCAATTTTTGTGATTTGTGTTGGAGTTTTATTCTTTTTTTTTCTTATTATTTTTTTTTTGTGTATAAGCAACTCAAAACCCGAAACCCACAATTGATTCCCTCACATTTCTCGTCAACTAATCATACACTCTTACCTCACAAGTTATGAAGATATAAGAGCTAAAATCGAGCTCGACTAACAAGAAACGGGGCATAAGCTCAAGAGGACTCATTTGGGATTTTTAAGTAGCTTATATATTTGGATATGGCCGGAATAAGGATGATATGTGTGCCTTGATGTCATATCAAAGTTCAATCATGTACGAGCAAAATCAAGCCTCCTCAATGCAATTTCCGTAAAGAATGAAAGCAAGTCGATAAATCACACAAGGCCACTCACTAGTTTGCACCGAATTTGGGAATAAAATCCAAAAAGATATTAGGACGTAGCAATCTTCTCACGAGTAAATGTCGATTATATATATATATATATAGGCGAGTTTTGGACGAAGCACAAAAACTCAACTCCTTACACAAGGGGATATATACATGCAAAATCCCAACAAGTAAACTATTCAAACTTCCAAGCACGTGGAGTTGATCAACAATGTAATAAAGACACAAAAATGACTCAACCATATAAAAGCGCAAATAGTAAGCGTCACTTCGCCAAGATTGCGTCACTTCGCCAAGGCTCGAGTTATGAAAGACAAATCATGCTTTGTGAAACTCGGACCCTAACCACCTACCCACCCCACACTTAAACCATGCAATGCCCTCATTGCATTTTAATGAAAATCAAGTAAAAGGAGGGTGAAATAGAAACTTCCTTAACCAAGCGAGTTTAGGTTGAGCTCGGTGGGGACCACTGTTTGAAGAGTTTTAGTGGTGTTGAAATATATCAACGGGTTCATAGCTTGGTATTATCGGAATTCGATTCGATTGAGGAATCTATGTGTTTCAAGCTTTGAAAAGTAAAGGAAAATGAAACTTAAGCAATTAAACTAATTAAACTAAGCTAAGAAATAAAATTGCATGTTGGTCGGATGCCTCGTATAATGCCTCAATATGGAAATGCAAAGCAATAATGAAAATAAGTAAGAAAATGCAATGTTTCAAAGTACAAGTCTGCAAGCACAAGGTACAACTATGCATAAAAACTCAAATAATGCAAATTAGCAAAAACTGAAAGCATGGATATAAAGAGTAATGAAAGTTGAAATGAAAGTTTAAAACTTTATGAAAAATAACAAGCAACAAAGAGTAGATCTAAGATTCAACCTAAAACTATGCATGAAAATAAGATTCAAAATAAAGCATGTGAAAAACTCAAAATCAAGACGATCCAAGACCCGATCTATGATCTAGATGTGTCACTCATCTAGATTCCATATCAAATTCTTAAGATCTAACAAGAAATCAAGGTGCTAAGGCAAAAGGCATAACATAAAGAACAAGCATGGAAATGAAGAACAAAGAATGGAAATAAAGCATAAAACATGAAATTTAAAGGAAACTTACTTGAATTAAGAAATGAAATAAAGCTTGAATGTAATTGCATCAAAAGTAACAATCCAAAGGAGTATTTAGATTCTTCTTAGGCTTACAAACCCAAGGAGGTGCTTGAAATTAAATCTAATCTAGAAAAGAAAATTACATCAAAGCTTGAAATTGAATCTAAATCCTAAGGAAGAGAAAATCATCCAAGAGCTTGAGAGAAATTTGATCCCAAACCCTAGCTTGGGTTGGGAGGGGAGTTATCTCTTCATAGGTGCAAGATGTAGGCTTTTATAGTTGTTTGTAGGGGCAAAAATAGTCAAAAATGCTCAAAATCCCCAAAGTCTCAGCGTCGCAGTCAACCGACTGCAAAGCAGTCTATCGACTGCTTCATCCTCGAACAGCTAAACTTTCTGCCGAACAGTCGATCGATAGAAATCCAGTCGATCGACTGACAAATATACGGAATCAGCCAACAATATCTTCATATGAAATTTAGCCCTTCCTCTTGGCTCTCATCTGGAATTTTATTTGTGTCATTTAGAATTTTCCTCCTAAAGTCATGGGCTCCACACCAAAACCTGCCACAAGCGAGGCGACGGCGAACTGTCTCCATTCTTAGACTCAAAATTTGGGATTGTTGTAAACACAATAGTTTTAGATATTTCTCTCAGATTTCCAATTATATAAGGTGGAGGCAAATATCACAAGTGGTTTTGGAGTTACGCTTGTATTACGACAACTGAGACATCCACCGAGCAAATGCATGAGGTGACAATGAAAATGGCCACATTTCTCGTCATATCCGGTCAAAAACGTCCGCCGAGTGAATATAATTCTTTTAGCCACCTACAAAACAAGAATTCAAACTTAAAAACCCAAAAATATCATAAACATTTCACATATCGTACTCTTAAAGCCAAAAAGAAAATCAACGAGAAAAATTCTTAAAACCTAATGAATAACGACTCGATACTACTAGAAACGACGCTAAACTCTAACTAAAAATACAAGGAAAAACACAATAATTACATGCAAACCATCCACTTAGTATCTAAGCAATCTAAGCAAAAATCGAGCATAGCTAGTATCTCCCGGTTTCATGAATGTTACCATCTTATCAAACCGCCCAAGGTTTGAGTCGGAAAGCAAAACACTAAAAGCGAAAATCACACGAAATTAAAAACACAAGAAAATATGTACATAAATCGAGATAAAACAAAACCATAGACTAGATAGAACCCAAAAGACAACAAAAATAATTTTTAGTTTTTAAATTTCAAATGTTTTTTGGATTTTTATAAAGTAAGAAAGAAAGGAAATAAAAGAAATATATGGAAAGAACTTGGGTTGCCTCCCAAGAAGCGCTTGTTTTACGTCACTAGCTTGACGAGCTCCCTTTTTGGTCAAGGTGGAAAGATAATGGGAGGATCCACAATTACAATCTCCTCTTTGTCGGGAGGGTCCACTCTTTAAAACGTTCTCGGCGCATTGCATAGCTCAAATAGTATTCGCCAAAGAGAAAATGTTCCAAATGGGCAAATAAAACTCGCCTCGGCTAGGTCTTCTGGTGGAATTATAGTTTTGAAGTGCCCTGAAGACTCGTCTAGGAAACGATAAGAATAATGGCTGACTAGCTTGTTCAACCTTTGATCGAAAAATGGGGGAGGGAAATGATCTCTCTTGGTAGCCGTATTTAACTTCTTAGAATCGATCAACATCCTCCATCTCGTCATAGCCCTCATGGCCAACAATTCTCCTTTTCCCTCCTAAAAAACGAACACGCCGCTCATCTTTGGTACCAAGTCAATGGGCTTCACCCAATCACTTTTGAAAATCACAAACATCAAGACCTCCAACAACAACCTCCAATTCTCGGCTTTCACTATCTCTTAAAGATGTGGGTTCAAAGGGTTAACTCATTTAACAAATTCGGGTTTCCACCCAATAAAACTCTTAAGAACTTTAAGCACTTCACTCGACCCCTCCTATTCTTCTTGCTCCGCATTGGCCAAGATGATGATCATTTTGCTCTCCTCTTTTTCCTAATAGACACGCTTGAGGGGATATGGAGGAGGCTTAAGCTTGGGCTTGTGTATCCTCTCGAACTCGTTGGAGACTAACTCGAACAAATCATCGGTCCCATCAAGGTACTCTTCAAGCTTTCCAATCTTATCATCAAAAATCTTTTCCTCAAGGTGATCTCCAAACTTCTCACTCTTATCATCAACTATCCCCACCTCCCCCTCTAAGAAGTCGTCGTTGCCCTCAACGGCACATAAACAATCATTTTCACACAAATCTTGGGGCACATTGAGGCACAACGTACTCATCGTTAAAAACAAGGGGCTCATCATCCTCACAACACTCCTCAAAATAGGCTTCCCGGACAATATCTTCCTCAATGCTCCTATCCTCCATATAAACCCTTTCGACCATGGCCTTGAGGAATTCCATATATACCCAATCTTCGCAAGATTCTTTTGAAGTAAAAGGTAAAGGGTCAAGAGGAGTAAAAGCATTCGGAAATGAAAGCACGTCCTCTTTCGATAATAAAGACACCCATATTCTCAACCACCCCACACTTATCAAAGATCATGGCCGGAAGAGTATGCGAAGGTGGACTTGGCAATTGTCGACCCAAGACCAAGAAATCCGTATCGGGGGATGGAGTAGGAGCAATCACCGGGATAGATAGGCAAAACTGGTCCACGGGAGTGGAATCAAGAGGGTTATGAGTCGGCAGTGGAGCAAAAGATGGTGTATCACAATCGGGTCCCGCGCTAGACATTTGAGCGATTTGAGCCTCCAACGCCACCATTTTCTTAATCAACTCAAGCTCCTTATATGATAAAGGTGGAAGCACCTCATTAGCATGAACATACGTTGGTGGAGGACGTTTTTTCTCGAGAAGAGTAAACACCCCACAAAGTGTCTATTAACATCTCTCATCGTGCGGATAGGGGGTCCACTTGCGACAACGGATCTCGGTCCTCCAAATAACAAGTAAGCCTCAAGATCCTTAGAGGATAAATCCATGCGTGCCTTAGAATACGTCGCTCGCGAAGATTTTAGCTCAGGAGGATGAAACGTCCCCAAAAAGGGTTTGTTGAAATCTCCCATAGTGCGGATAGGGGTTGCATCGGAGCTCAAACCTCCAAAGTAAGCATAAGCATCGAGATCTTGGGCATTAGTGGTGGCACCAAACGGGGCTTGATTAAAATTGAAAGTACAAGAATTTCCATACGGATCGGAAATCGGGGCTTGCACGTTTGGATAGGGATTTCAAGATAACCACCAAAGGAACCATTCACGCTCAAAAAACCATTAAACCCGACATGGTTTTGACCATGCTCTCCCATGCCGGGTTAACCATAGCCATATCCACCATTGGCAACGTGGTTTGCACCATGCCCTCCCACATTGCCAAGGCCATTACAAAACATCTCATTTCCAACATGGCTTGCACATGACCTCCCATGTTGGGAATGTATCCACCATAGCTATACGTACCTTGCATACTTAACAAAAAAAAAAAAACATCAAATAACAAAGAAAGCTAGAAACACAATGAAACAACAATTAATCGAAAGCCTTAACCAAGCCGAGTCGCAACGACACCATTTTAAAGTGTAGTTTTAGTCACCGGCAACGTCGACATTTTGAAAGAGTAGTTTTTAGTGGTTTTGAAAGTAAAGGTTCATTTGGCTTGGTATTATCGGATATTGATTCGATTGACAATTCTAAGTGTTTGTAGCTTGAAGAAATAAAAGGAAAATAAAAATAAAACAATTAAACTAGCTAAACTATTCTAGGAGTTGAAATAGCAAGTTGGTCGGATGCCTCGTCGTATGCCTCGAATATGAAAATGCAAGCGATAATGAAAATTAAGAAAAAACAAGCAATGTTTCACCAAGTACAAGCATGAGAGCTCAAGGTACAATCATTCTTTCATGAACATAAGAATTTGAATAATGAAAATTAGCACAAATTGAAAGCATAGATAGAAAGAGCAATGAAAGTTGACGTCAAAGTTTAAAACTTTACGTAAAATAACAAGTAACAAAGCATAGATCTAAGATTTAGCATGAAACAATGCATGAAAATAAAAATCAACATAACTTGAAATAAAAATGATCGAGGACTCGATCTATGACCTAGATGTGTCACTCATCTAGATTCCATGAACAATTCACAAGAAGAAGCAAAAAATCAAAGAGCTAAAGAAAAAAAGCATGAAATTGAAGAACAAGCAAGAAATTGAAGAACAAAGCATAAAAATAAAAGAAAGCTTACTTGAATTAAAGAGAAGAAGTGACAAGCTTGAATTAAATCGCATCAAAGTATAAAAGTCCAAGGGAATACTTGGATTCATCTTCAGCTTACAAACCCAAGGCAATCTTCAAAATTAAACTAAGAACAAGAGAGAGAAAATATTCCAAAACTTATGAAAGAGTTTGGGAAATTTTAGTGATATCTTACAAAAATGAGAATTTCAGTCTATTTATACTAGGTTCGATTGGGTTTAAATTGGCCAAAATAGCCTTTTGCACATTTTGGCTTGATTTGGCTCAAGGTGGCTCGACCATGGCTCGAGGTGGCTCAGTCTGGGTTAGCCCAGGTGCGCTTGGGTGCGCTGGGGCTGACTTTAGGCTTGACTTTGGGCGCGGCTTAGGCCATGCCTGGCGAGGGTGGGCATTGGCCTTAGATTTGCATTCTGGCGCGGTTTAAGGCGATGCTGGGCGCTGGAGTAGGTTTGCATGTAGGCGATGGATTAGGCGCCGAAGTAAGCCAATGCTAGGCGCTGGAGTAGGCTATGTTGGGCGCTGCTTGGGCTTTGCTGGGCGCTGCCTAGGCTTTGCTGGGCGCTGCCTTAGGCTTGCATTAAGGCACCAAATTCCGGCCTGTTTTTGCGCCTAAAGAGTTGGCATGAAAATAGGCAAGGCTAGACCACCATTCCAGAAAGTTTTCATATTTTGGAGCATCTTGATACCTATTTAGGCATGCAAATAGGTAAGGCTAGACTTCAATTTTGGTCTCCATGCCTTAGCTTGAATTCAAAGCCTTAAGCCACATATTAAATGAGAATTTTAAATATCAAAACCCAAGAATTACACAAAACCTCTAATTAATTCAAGCCATTTAACCCAATTAAATAAAAAAACAACAAGGAACATGAAAAATAACAAAATAAGAAAAACAATCTAATAACTTAATAAAATTTGACTCAAAACTACTAAAATCAACATAAAACCCTAATTAATAACACGGGAAAAATACCACTATTACATGCAAAACACCAACTAAGTCAAAAGGGCTAGACAAGAGGCTAGGGAGCTTATTTTCGGGTCAAACTTTGTCAAACCCGGGAAATTAAGTTCTAAAGCCCAAATTGGCCCATTTAAGCCCAATTAAATCTTGTATAAATAGAGGGATTCTCTCATTTTTGTAATTATCTCTCATTTTTTCCCAACTCTTGCATGGGTTTGGATAAGAATTCTCTCTCTAGTTCTTAGATTTTAATTTCAAGCATTTCCTTGGGTTTGTAAGCCTAAGAATAATTAAATTACTCCCTTGGATTTTATTTTGATTGTAATTTCATTCAAGTTTTTGGATTCTCTCTTTAATTCAAGTAAGCTTTCTTTTATTTTCATGCTTTGTTCTTCAATTTCATGCATGTTCTTCAATTTTATGTTTTTTGCCTTAACTCCTTGATTTCTTGTTAGATCCTATGAATCGTCCATGGAATCTAGATTAGTAACACTTCTAGACCATAGATCAAGTCTTGGATCGTTGTTATTTTGAATATTTTACATGCTTTATTTTTGTTTTTATTTTCATGCATTGTTTCATGCTAAATCCTAGATCTACTTCTTGTTGCTTGTTATTTTACGTAAATTTTTAAACTTTGACGTCAATTTTCATTGCTCTTTCTATTGATACTTTCAATTTGTGCTAATTTGCATTATTTAGGATTTTATGTTCATGCAAGCATGGTGGTACCTTGAGCTTTCATGCTTGTAATTGGTGAAACATTGCTTGTTTTTTCTTAATTTTCATTGTTGCTTGCATTTTCAATTAATACACACAACCGAGGCATCCGAACAACTTGCATTTTATATTTTCTAATGTAGCTTAATTAGTTTAATTGCTTTATTTTTATTTTTCTTTTATTTCTTCAAACTACAAACGCTTTGATTCGTCAATTGAATCGATTTCCGATAATATCAAGCCAAATGAACCTTTATTTTCAAAACCACTAAAAATTACACTTCACAATGTCATCCAAGTATGCAAACGCTTATGGATCAATAGCTTTAATCTTCCCCATTATTTTATGGAAGATTATAACTCTAGGTTCTGCTCCAGCTTTGAAACACATATCCTTCAATTTCACAGACTTGGCATGCATATTGAAGTTAGAAGAGACATGTCGTAAACAAAAATAGTTGGATTCAATAGATGGCAAGAATGTTGGAACTCGTTGTAATGCACAAAGTAGTCCGGCATGTCAGACGGATATAAGACAAACCCCTTCTATGTCGCGAATAATATGTTTTGCAACCATGTGAAGGAACCAATGCCATGAGTTATAACTCTCTAAATCAACAACTGCATAAGCTAGTGGAGTGACTTGTTGGTTTGCATCAATTGTACATTCCATCAACAACGTGTGCTTGTACATTCCAACCCAAAAACTTCCATCAAAAGTGATAACTTTGAGTCAATGTCTAATAGCCTCGATACATGGTCGAAATGTCCATAATACAAATATTAATATATACACACTGAGTATTCCTGAATATTTATGTAGCCACTCGACCAGTGTCCCTGGGTTCTACACTTGCAAGGCCTCTATGTATTTTGGTTAATGTTGGACCGATTACTCCCATGTCCCGTACATATTTTCACGAGCCCGTCGCAAACCTTGTCATACCTTGTGATATGGTACTTTATAACCATATTCTAGTTCGACAACAATCTGGACATGCAAAGCGCTATATAACAGATCTTTCTCGATGTGAGTGGTAATGAGCATAGCAATCATGTTTTTTCACAAATTGGGGTGATCATCACGTGTAAGAGATGCAAGATAGCTGTGCACATAACCCAATCTTGAGATTTCCCAAACACCCTTTCGTTTACAAAAACTAGCGCGGAGACACCATTCGCATTCAGGTGATTCGTTAGTAGATGAATTCGAAATATCTACATTATTGTAATATCATGTCTTTTCTCAACACTCTTTCATCTTTGTCGTAGCAATAGTCTAATTGAGGGACACCGATAGAATCAATAGGAATGTCTTCGTAGTCGTAATCAAAAAATGGTATGTTCTTGTAGAGTTCTGATCCTCTATCCACTCGTTTATGGTTGTAGAGCCATGTTAAGCTACGATAGGTTCAAAATGATTTTCATTTGGTATACTACTGCCCAACTAAAAGAATTTCTCGTCTATTTCATCACCATCATCTAGTTCATCTAAACTCTTTTTAGAATCGCAACCTTAATCTAGTCTAGTCCTAAGTAATCAACAGTATAGTCCGGAATCACGAGTGGGGGATGCTCGGTGGGATCTAAATTTGCATAATCGATAGTAGTTCTTCCACCCTCATCTTGTAGTATTGATGCATACATGTCATAATCATTGTTAGAAGAAATATCGCCATATGTGAGGTTACTTCTAAAATATCGAGAATATATTCAAATAATCACATAATTAACAATTAAACACGAAAAATGAAATGAATAAATTAAAGTTTTCACATAATTAACAATCTTCTCACAAAATAAATAAATTCAATATTTACATAATTTGAATTCTTTTCACAAATAAATAAATTCAATATTCATAAATAATTAATAACTAAACACAAAATAAATGAATTAAAATTTTCACATAATTGGTAATTTCCTCACAAACAAATAAATTAATTTTCATAATAATAAAAAACTAAATACAAAATGAATAAATTAAGATTTTCACATAATTAACAATTTTCTCACAAAATAAATAAATTCAAATATTCTTAAAATTAGAATTTTTTTCAAAAATAAATAAATTCAATATTCATAAATAATTAGCAACTAAACACAAACTAATAAATTAAAATTTTCACATAATTAATAATTTTCTCACAAACAAATAAAATCATTTTTCATAAATATTTAACAATTAAACACAAAACAAATAGATTCAAAACTTCACATAATTAATATTTTTCTCACAAACAAATCAAACTAATTTTCATAAATATTTACAACTAAAACTCACAAACATATAAATTCAATATCAGTGTTCTAAAAATCGCGAGGCGGCTGCTAGGCGACAGGCCAGTGCCTAGCGCCTAGGCGGGGTCTAGAATTTGAGAATAAATATTCTAATTTACATCGAACCATTTAATAGTTCAACATACTACCTGCTACACAATAAAATTTATAACAATTCAAAACTAAAAGTAATGATCACAAGTTACAATTCACAAGTTTAAAACTATTGTTCAATTCAATGTTCAAAACAACATAGATTCAGAACTTCATTAGTCAAATAATAATATCATAGCATACATTACAAAATAAAAATAATCAAAAAATAGGCCCAAAAACGATGTCGTTTTAAGCTAGAAAAAAAACTGGCCTGGCGCCGACTTGGGCGCCTAGGCGGCGCCTGAGGCGCCCGACAATTTCTTTGGACGATTTTCGAAAATCGTAGGCAGATTGGTGGCGCATAGCGCCTAGGCAGTGTCTTTTCTATCCAATAGAAATTCCTTCTCAAGGAAAGTGGCATTTCTTGAAACAAACACTTTTGCTTCAGAAACAAAGTAGAATTCGTATCCCATTGAATCTTGGGAATACCCCACAAAATAGCATTTCAAACATATTAAGATATGGGGTTTGCCCCGCTTATGTGAAGCGGTTGATGGGAGATAAATTGGATAGTCGATCCGATTTATGCTATTTTGTGGGGTATTCCCAAGATTCAATGGGATACGAATTCTACTTTGTTTCTGAAGCAAAAGTGTTTGTTTCAAGAAATGCCACTTTCCTT
>BMAC01000641.1:750032-830387 GCA_014905375.1 Phtheirospermum japonicum | reverse complement strand
GGGATGATGCTCGGTGGACTCTACATTTGCATATCCACTCTCGTCTCGTAAAATCGATGCATACACGTCGTATTCATTTCCAGAAGACATATTCGCCTATGTGCGCTTACTTCTAAAAATATAAATAAATTCAATTTTTCACATAATTAAATAATTTCTCGCAAAATTAAATAATTTCTCAAAGAATTAAATAATTTCTCACAAAATTAATAAAATCACACATTTCCATAATTCATTGTTTTTTCACAAGCAATCTAATAGAAAGTAACAATTAAAGGTTAATATTTTCCATAATCAATTTACAAGAACAAATAACAAAATAATATTAACAATTAACAAAAAAATTCACAAACAAACCTAATGCATTTTCGTACTAAAAAATAAGTTAGGGTCAAGAATTTTCATAGCTAAAATTTTCTAAATATTCACAAACAATTAAATAGAAGGTAATAGGTTAGGGTCAAGAATTTTCACAATCAATTTACATGAACAATTCAAAAAAAACTAAAATTAAAACATCAAAATTTAATATAATACAAACTCAAAATAAATCTAATTGCAATCTAGGTTTAAGTAAAAATAACTATAACAATACCAATAACAATATAATAGATAAATACTAAAACTAACAAATAATTACAATTTACATAAATAATTAACAAAATAACAATTAACAATTAACAATTCACAATTAACAATTCACAATTCACAATTCAAGGTAGAAAATAACTAATTTATTCAAATTAACAACCAATTTAATCAAATTAACAACTAAAAACAAATTCTCCCAAATTAACAATCTACAACTAATTTATTCAAATTAAAAATAACAATAAACACAACAACAATAACAATATAACACCTAAATACTAAAACTAACATCTAATTAACTAATATATTAAATTAAAAAAACAAAACAAAAAAAAAAAAAAAAAAACATACCTGGCCTTCTTCTTCCGCCCGCTGCCGTGAGAAGAGAATTGTGTGTGTGAGTGTGGGTTGTGAGGGTAGGGTTTGGGGTTATAAGGCCGGTTTTTTTTTTTTTTTTTTCACTTTTGCCCCGGGACGCTTTTGGGAGAAGCGTCCCGATCCCGGGGCTTTTTTTTTTTTTTTCATTTTCGGTCGGGACGCGTTTGGGAGAAGCGTCCCGACCCGAATTTTTTTTTTTCATTTTCGCCCCAAAAACTTTTGGGGACGAAAAAAAGGTCCGGGACGCTTTTCCCAGAAGCGTCCCGAAGGGGCGGGGTCGGGACGCTTCTCCCAAACGCGTCCCGACCGAAAATGAAAAAAAAAAAAGCCCCGGGGTCGGGACGCTTCTCCCAAGAGCGTCCCGGGGCAAACCCTAACCCTAAAATAGGAAAAAAAAAAAAAAATCCGAGTTCCTAGCATTCAGATATCGCGTCCGCAAAACTCGTTTATTTCTTATTCTCTTCCCAACATTACCTTAATTTTCAGAAGCGATAAACCTTGCAAAAAATTTCAACTTACGAAACACAAGTACACTACCTCTGTCGGTATATACACAGATCTTTGCAGAGAAAGATGTTTTCTTGCATTCCTTCTTTAAGAACTTCGTTAAACAGATCCTCTTAATTCTCATTAATACAGCCCTAAAAGAAGAAAAAAATAGAGGAAAATGGATTCTTCAGATCAACGGTGCAAACGAAAACATATTCTTAGACAATTATATTTACCATCATCATCGCATTATTCTCATCACCGTAAAGCCAATCGTTCATCACCAAGTTTCGATCCGGGCCGATGCTCTGGAAATCTCGAAGGAGGCGTCGACCGATTTTGAAGGATTTCTTTTTCTGAATTTGAGATGAGAAATTAGGTGTTATGTAATTCAGATCTGGGAGAATTTTTTGAGATGAGAATTTTTTCGGATAAAAGAAAATTGGATTTTTTCAGATCTGAGAGGTTTTATTTTTTTCGGGCAGAAGGAGAGATGGGAGGAGAAAAGTTCACGGATGGATGTTTAGTGATGAATGTTAATTAGGTATAAAAAAAATTAAGGGAAAATGTCCTATTATATACCGTAGGCCAAAAACTATAAAAGGAAGGAATTAATAGTGATTTTTTACAATTTGACACATCAGAATTTATATTAATAAGAAAAAGACACTTGTAAATTGGATGTATAAGAAGTTGACATCTCAGCAAGGTCTCAACAAAAATAATAAATAGGGTTGATATATATATATATATATATATATATATATATAAATGAGAACCTAGTCCTTATTTGAGAAACTTGGAACTAATCTAAACCATAGATTAAATAAGATCAAAGGCTAATATTAAAAGAAAATTTGAATTTATCTAAAGCATAATAGGTCTAAGTTTGTCTTTTTAAAATCTATGCAATTAAGAATACCATAATAACGTATATTCAGTCCCGACTTTTAACGTATTTTCCCCTTTTTACAATCTGAATTCTATTATTCGTATAAGGTATTAACCAATCTTGTATCAATCTCCATTATCGTCCTTCTCTTCACATTCACGGGTTATTCAGAAGATGGAATCAATAGGCCGGCTTCCAGTTTTTCTCATCTTTTCTGGTTTTTGCGATTAATTAATTTCTCTCCACCGTTTCCATCTTGTTTCACACGAATTTATAATGGTCTAGATTGTTTGAGGTGATCTGTATTTTTACGACAAAACCCAGTGGCTTGAAGAAATATTGGAAAATCTTTTCATTAAGTTCCATAGAAAGAACCATCACATAATCTAAAAACAATCGATATATATTGAAAAAGCACCAACAGTTACTTCAATACGTCAGAATTTTCTGTAGTTTTTTAAGAAGTCGTCTACTATTCTGTGTTGGTTTACCAAAAGCACAATCGTATCATTGAAGAAGCACCATTTAACTGTCCAGATTCTTTTTTCTTTCTTTTCTATAAACAGTTCCGTTTTTTTGTATTTGCAGGCAACAACAATGTTAGCGGCAGGACTGAGTTTCACGTCGAGATATCTCCTGGGCTAAGGGAGTATTATGTGCCATATTGTGAATTGAGTTTGAAGCTTTTCGAGGGAAAATTATTTAATTCATTAGAAGAAGGTATCAAGTTCTATAGAAATTATGCTTCCAAGTGTGGTTTCGATGTTCGTCTTGGATCGGAGAAAAGATTTCGCGACAACACTATCATGCTTAAAACTGTTTTTTGTAATAGAGAGAGGGTGATAAGGTAGCTGCGCCCGATAATACAAATAGTGTCGTGTGTGAGAACGAAAACAATATGGTTACTCCTTTAAAAAAAATTACGACGAATGTCAAAACGTTGTGGGTGCATGGCACGTGTCAAGTTTAAGTTTTGTCTCGGTCAAGGTTACGTGATTAACGGGTTTATTGAACGTCATCGTCATATGTTAGTTTCTGATCTATATAAGCCGTTCCTTAAAGAGAATAGAAATCTAGATGCTGCTCATAAGCAATTCAAGCTTAATTGTGCTAGGGCGAACATCGGTGCTACGAGATTGTATAGGCTTTTTAAGGAAGTTGTGGGCGGGTATTCGAATGTAGGTTGTACGAAAGTTGAGTTCAAGAACTTTGCACATGATTTGAAAGCATATGTCGTTGGGTTTGATGCTCAAATATTATTGGAGAAGCTATTTAGGAAGAAAGAACTGTGTTTGGCGTTCGTGTTTGACTATGTTGTTGACGAGCAGGAGAAGTTGACTCGATTATTTTGGGCTGACCCTACGTGTAGGAGAAACTTTGCTACTTTCGGAGATGTTGTGTCATTTGATGCCACCTATTCGACAAACAAGTTTTTAATTTATTAGTTGATTTTTTGATAATTCCATGTGTTTTACATAATTTTTATAGATATGCAATTTTGTAGTTACAGCTGCTTTGATTAAAAAAATAATAATAAAAATTAGTAATTAGAAAATAAAATGGGAATGGTGCTTTTTTTAATTAATGTTCATATGATTGCGTTTTTATCCTGTTGCATGAGCTATTGATTCAAGCTATTGTGTTGCCTACTTATGAAAATTTGTCAAAAGATCAATAGCTTGCCCGCAAGAGAACAGGGTCGCGCGTAGTTTGGCAACTTGACTCGAGTCGTCTCTCGAGGAATATAGAATCGGAAATCTCAAACAGCTTGTTCAACTTAAATTCACATACATTGGGGGGGAATTTTGATTGTTTGTATTAACTAAGAATTTAAAAAGCATAAACACTAATTAAAACTAAGTAATCTAATTTAGCAATTTATAACCTAGAGTAATTATTCTAAGAGTTTTGAACAAAATCAACCAGCAATAAGAGCAGCAATTATCTAGACGAATAGTAATCGAAATAACTAATCCAAGCATGAATAATAACTAAGCGTTAATTAAACTAAAATTACGAATTCAATACCAAAAATATCTAAGATTTGAAACATCAAATAACTCAAGAACAAATATTAGAACTACTACTTAATTGCATAAATTAAACTAAGAAAGCGATAAAAGGTTTAGAGTACTTATTAAACTAGAAAGCGTAGTAAGTTCTCCAGCTACTCCGGAGGGGTGAATGATCTTGATCGAAGAACGGATCGCGAACGGACAGTTGAAGCTTGACGATCCACGAATCTTCAATCTTGATCACTTGTTGTTGGCTGGATGTGAAAGGTGTTGTTCTCCAACCTCACGATCAAGGATTCAGTGTATATATGTCGGGGTGTGTCTTTTGGGACGTATTTGGAAGGGTTTAAATAGAAGTCTCTTGACTTGGAGCATAAGAAACCCTAAAATTCCCGATTCTGGGCCGTCGCGTCGATGGAGCGTCGACGGTGCGTCGACTGATGCGTGCCGGTACTCGGCGTCGGTGCTGCCTGGCGCGCGCGTCGGCTGGGCAGGTGCGTCGGCGGTGTGTGTCGACATCGACGCTTCAGCAAGTAGCGTCGACGCTGCGTCGACATAGATGTGTCGACATCGACGCTTCAGCAAGTAGCGTCGACGCTGCGTCAACATAGATGTGTCGACATCGACGCTTCAGCAAGTAGCGTCGACGTTGCGTCGACATAGATGCGTCGACATCGACGCTTCATCAAGTAACGTCGACGTTGCGTCGACGCTGCGTCGTCCGATGTAGGTCATGACTCGCGTCGACGGAGCGTCGATGGTTGCGTCAGTCGACACGGCTGCGCGCCTGCCTCCGTCTCTTCCTATCTGCTTGCTACTCGTTCACCGGAAAGCTCGTTCTCCATTTCGTGAATATCCGATTATGCGCCGAACTCGTCCAGTTATTTAGCTGTAAAGTGAAAAACCACAAATAATCACTTATTTGCATCAATGTAGATCAAAACACGGTAAAATAAGCTGAGAGTACAAATATATGAAATAGAGCTTAAACTACCCAACTTATACCAAAAAAAATAAGAAAAACAAGTTATAAACCTACTAAAAATAAGGACAAATATGTGCTAATCAGCTATCATGTTGCATGTTTTATATGTTTTATCCTGTTGCATTTTTTATATGTTTTATCCTGTTGCATGTTCTATGTTTCAAAATTTTTTTATCCTGTTGCATGTTTTATGTGTCAAATTCGAAACACTATAAATAATCAAAAAAAAAAATAAAAGCTTTTAACATCATTTGTATTCATTTTCATAATAGGTATAATATGATATTCTCTCCATTTACCGGGAAAGACAATCATGGTAAATGTGTTTCATTCGGTATAGGGTTGGTGTCAAGCGAAGATGTTTGTGCGTATGCATGGTTATTCGAAAAATTTAAGGCTTGCATGGGCTGTAGTCCATCAATGATTAAAACCGATCAAGGTTTGGCGATAAAGATTGCAATCGAGAAGGTACTTGTTGGTACACGACAACGCTCGTGTATGTGGCACATTATGAAGAAGGTTCCTAAGAAGGTGCCAACTAATTTGAAGCATGACCAATCATTTAAGGATAAACTAAATTCTATTGTGTGGTCCGACATTCTCGAGCCTCTAGAATTTGATGTGCAATGGAAGCAAGTCATGGTCGAATTTAATTTGGTGGATAACAACTAGTTTAAATCAATATTTGATATACGTGAAATGTGGATACCTGCGTACTTCAGGGATGTCCCGATGAGTAGGCTATTTAGAACTACGTCTATGTCCGAGAGTGAAAACGGGTTCTTTGGTAGGTACACCAACCCTCGTGCTAACTTGTTAGAATTTTTTTTAATATTGAAAGTGCGTTAGATTCACAGAGACACACGATTGATGCTATTAATAGCCAGGAAGAAACCAAGATTCCATACCTGGAAACACCTTTAGCAATTGAAAAACATGCTTCGTCTATTTATTCGACTCTTATTTTTAAAGAAGTTCAATACGAGATTGTCGCTGCTTGTTTTGGTTGTCGTGTTGCCAGCATAAATGAGAATGATAATATGTTATTATACGATATTGAAGATCGTAGTGGTTTGTTTAAGGTTGCGTACGACAAGAGTGATGAGTCTGTTGTGTGTAGTTGCAAGAAATTCGTGAGGGAAGGCTTATTGTGCTCTCATATTTTTTTCATTTTCAAAGAATTGAGAATTCAGAAGGTGCCTGATAAGTACATTGTTAGCCGTTGGACTAAATATGCATTCAAGAATACGATGTATGATATGCAGGGTGTCAATCGTGGGCAAACAGATTGTATCGAGGAGAGTAAAGCACTGATGAATAATATTATGTCCGAGTTTTACACCTTGATGGCTTGGTCGAGGGAAAGGTAGAAAATATGTCATTGTTGTTAAGTGGTATCAAGGATCTGAAAGTATCTCTCATGGCGGACGGGGTTCAACATAATATAACTTCCGTGAAGCGCAGATTATTTGATAATTTTATGGCACATCAATTCCCGATGATATAACAGTGTTGCCACCATCAACCGTCAATAATAAAGACTCCTGTAACCGTATGAAGTCAATTAAGGAGACGGCGATTGAAAATAGCAACAAGCCATTGAGAATGTGTAGCCGCCGCAAGCAGAAATCGAACCACGATGCTCGTAATTGTCCAGTAGAATAGAAGTAAATGTGAGGGTTATATTCCCCCCTAACCACAAATCCCAGATTTGCTGTATTTATTGTACTTGGTCATATAATAACGATTCGTAAGACTGTTCCAATTTTTCTTCAATCGCAAGACTGTTTAGACTGTTGAAAAACATGATTTATTCAAATTATGTTGAGACTTTTGCAACATTTTATAGTCGTAAGACTGTTGCAATATTTATTGGTTTACACTGTTTTTTTGATTATGGTCCCGGTAGCTGATACAGAGACTTCATTTTATAAATTATGTGAATATGCCTTGGGCTGCCGTGTTACGATGGTTCATCCTAGTGGGAACCTCGCTTATTTATAAATAATGTGCATATGTCCACAACATTTTTTAAAAAATGATTGGTGCTTTGTTACGTTTTCTTTTTAAGAATGAGGATGAGAGGATTTTCTGGCACCTAATAGAACATTAAATAATGAATTTTATGCATGTTAAAAATCATGCATGAAATGCTTTCGACTGTATGATATACTGCTTTCTCCTAACAAACACATGATCTCACAATGCTTCCACTATTATATAATAGTGCTCCTACTATTAAGTTATAATGCTTCGATTACAAATTAGTTCACTAATGAAGTGTTGGCTATGTAATAATACGGGAAATTAACATATCCATACTAAACAAACACAATAAAATAACCAAAACACGAACAACAAGCAGTACTTTGTCAATACCAAGCAAATAGTATCAGGTGAATTCTGAGGAATTCAAATACTAAAACAACTAGTTCAACATAAAACAAACACCAAGTACTCAGAAATATAAACAGTCTTAATGCTGAAAATAAAAATGTTAAAAAAAGTTTTCTTCAGGCAGTGAACATATCACTCAGTTGCATCAACTTCAAATTCGGGAGGGGCACCACTTCCTCCATTTATGAGGAGATCAATCACATAAATCTCGTAGTCTTCGCAGGAGCATCGATAGTAGTACGTTGCTGCTTCCGGATTACTGATTAGAGTAGATTTGTCCTTATTTTTATTAGTATTTTAGTACGTTTTTCTATTTATTTTTGGTATAAGTTGGACGATTTAAGCATAATTCCGTATTTTCATAGTTCTGACTTATTTTACCGTATTTTAATCGTAATTGATGCAAATAGGTGATATTTCGTTGTTTTTCACCTTACAGCTAAGTAACTGGAAGAGTTTAGCGCGTAAAAGATGAAGTTCGATGTTCAAGAGTAGAAGAACAAGCTTTCCGGTGAAACGAGTAGCAAAAGACCGATAAACGGAGACAGAAGCTCAGTCGCGTCGACTGATGCGATCGTCGACGCACCGTCGACGCGAGCCATGTTCCGTGTCAGTCGACGCTAAGTCAACGCCCTGCCGACGCTACGTTCTGAAGCGTCGATGTCGACGCACCAAGGTCGACGTAACGTCGACGCTACTTGCTGAAGCGTCGATGTCGATGCACTCCGTCGACGCACCTGCCCAGCCGACGCGCACACCTGCTTACCAGACCTGCCAAGCGCTGCCAACAAAGTCTGCCGAGTCCCGCCGAGTACCAGCGCGCGTCAGTCGACGCTACGTCGACGCATCGTCGACGCGACGGCCCAGAATTCGGATTTTAGGGTTTCTTATGCGCTAAGTCATGCAAAATCTATATAAACCCTTCATATTTCGGATTTTTGGGAGAACACACGACCCCCTAGGGTATCTTAGCTTACAATAACAATAATCCCACATCTCATAACGAGATTTGAAGACGGAGGTCAAGGATCGAAGAACAACACTTCCAAGACATCGAATTCGTGTTTGGGATTCATTCTTCGCCTAAGATCAACGTTCAGACTCCAGAATAGTTGGAGCTTTTCATTGCTTTCCTTAGTTTCAATATGTATTCTGAACTCTTAGATAGTTTCGTAGTTAATTGTTTATATAATTTCTTAGTTAATTCTAGTTTTGATAATTAGTTTAATCGTTTTTATGCTTGGATATTGGATATTGGTTAATTTAGTTAATTTATGCGATTTTGTTTATGCTTAGTTATTCGTTAATCTTAGATTCGTATGATTCAATTGCTTAGTGATAGTTTCTTAAATTCATGCTTTTAAATACGATAATTAGCTCTAAATCTTCGTAGCGTTAATCGATAATTTAGTTATTGCTCTTAGTTGATAATTTAGAATAATTAGTTTAATTAGCTTTAGTTTAATTATTGCTTAGTTATAATGATCAAATCAATCTCTTTTAAAACCCCAAATGTATATGTATTTTATTTAAGTTCATAAATTGAGATAAACATCGAAAGGATCGAACAGTTGTTTCCTCGAGAGATACGACTCGAGTCAAACTCATCACCCTACAGTTACCTCGTACACTTGCGAGCAAACTAACGTGCTTTTAAATTAATTAAAAATGGGGTGCACAAAAGTTTGAGTCAAAAATTTGGCGCCGTTGCCGGGGAAGCAACGAGTATGAATTTTAGATGTTTTTCATTTTGTTTTCTTTTTGATTCTTTAATATCTTTTTACTTTCGTTTTTATATTTCGCACTTGGTTTTTGCCATTTGGTACGTTGACGTGTTGCTGAGTTTATGCAAGGAAGGCGATCACTTCAACGCGACCTTGTACCATTCATTGACAACATTCACCGTTTAAATCCGCCAAGACCAAGACCCGCTCTTATTCCCGAAGACAATTCCTCGACAGCAACTGATTTTGCTTGCGATCAAGTTCCCGACATTATGTTATGAGCACATTCGGTTCGAAATGGCAATTCACCACCAAGATCACCACCACGCCCCATTCGAGCTGAGTATGGTAGTGAACCAAACAAGTCACACTCTACTAGACGAGACGAAGAGAGAAATGAAGGAGTTAACCAGCAGCACAACATAGTCAATCACCAACCCAACATGGAGAATTTGAGGCAAAACGAAGAGATGAACAACAATGTCACGTGTCAACATAACATCGAGAACTTGGCATTTAGGAATGAGGATTTTTTACAGCGAAACGCCTATGTTAACAATCAAAGGCACGTGAACGAGTGATTGAAAAACCAAGATCATGGTTACGAGCAAAACAATTTCGGAAGGAGATACGAGCGCGAGCACCATCACGTGCATGATGACCAGTACGAACGAGATGATGACCGAGTAAGGGAACCAAGGGGAGATCGAGCACCAAGACAGCACGATTTAGCACGTCCAAAGGTTGTACCCTTTAGGTCGCCATTGTCCTTGGACCTATTGCGCGGGCAGTCGAAATAAAACCACATCAACTTAACTTACTCCCGACTTTTCACGCAAGCGCCCATGAGGACCCCTTAGCATTTTTAAATTACTTTGTTGATGAAGTAGGGCGATTTGTAGTTCATGGCCTTCACCAGGAGGACGTACAAATGATTTGTTTCCCATACAGCTTGAAGGACAAGGCGAAGTCATGGCTACTATCATTAGAGCCTGGCTCATTGACTAATTGGGACATGATTAGCGAGAAATTCTTAAATCAATACTATTCGGCCCAAACTACGGGGCATCTTCGAAGACAGATTGCTACCTTTGAACAGTTGGATGGAGAGCTATTTCATGAAATGTGGGAGCGTTACAAGACGCTTTTGCAAGCTTGCCCCCACCAGAACTATTCTCCGGAGATGACTAACCAGTTTTTCTTCGATGGTTTATTGGACCATGGGAAACGAGAAGTAGAGATAGCAGCGGGAGGAGATTTTGGAGATTTGACAGCACACGAGGCGAGACAGGTGTTGGAAAAGAAAAGCGAAAAGTCTAGACAAACCAACTCTTGGCCTCGTAAAATGAGGGTTAACAAAGTTTCCATTCCCAATCCTGATTTGGATGATGGCAAGTTAGTTAAAGCGAAATATGCAGAGATTTTCGACGAGAAATTAGCTGCTTGGAAGGCCGAACGAGCAAGTAAGGCCGCTGCACAGAAGATGGCTGCGAGTTGCGACCAGTGTGGATCCCTCCAACATTTAGCAGAAGCATGTTAAAACAACATTGAGCAACACGAGGATGTTAACGCGATTCAAAATTATTCGAATCAAAAGAAGTACACACCGCAACGTGATAATCCTCTTTTCAAGTGGGGCCTGGAAATCCAAATCATATGCCACCTGATCCACAATATCCACCACCACAATATGCTCAAGCACCACCAGTGCCGCCACAACAAAATAATTTTCATACGCAAGGGAAGGCATCTAATGCAACTCAACCAAATGATCAGCTATTGGTTTGGCAGCAAAATCACGTGGCCTAGACGATTAGCAATAGAGAGGGACTTACGAAGGTGAACGCAAAGATTGATGAACTCTCGAAGAAAGTGAGCGGAATTGACCATCTTTCCGGTATTGTGCATGATCTAGCTAAAAACATGGATAGGATGGAAAGGACTATGGGACAAATAGCGACTGATATTGCTAGGTCAAATAAGGAGAAAGACAAGCTACCAAGCCAACTGGAGCAAGCGTCGGCAGTTCACATCCTTCGCAGTGGGAAGAAGATCGACAATGGCATAGAGAACCAAGATGAGGAGCTTGTTCCTAAACCAGTGGACAAGATACATAAATCCACCAATAGATACGTGCCTGGTTCCATTCAAGGGACGATTCCAAGCAACACCCTTGGCAAAGACGAAGCATCACTGCCGAAACAATCGACGACACAAATTAAGGATGCTGTTCCTTTTCCAATCCGGTTGCGCCCGGCGAAAGAAAACAAGAGGTTCATGGAGCTATACAACCTCTTCAAGAATGTCAACATCAACCTACCACTTTTGGAGGTAATCAAAACAATGCCCGCCTACGTAAAATTCTTTAAGGAACTTGCTTCGAGAGAGAGACGTTTGGTGACGAATCAATATGTACTATTACCAAAGGAGTATAGCACGATTTTTAAGAAGCCATTGCCACCCAAGGAACGCGATCCTGGAAGTTTCCGCATCACCATTTCGTTGGCCAATGGACAAAAAGCGATAGGAATGTTAGATCTTGGAGCGGGGATAAATTTACTGCCTTTTTCACTTTATCAAGCATTTGATCTTGGACCACTAAAGCCGACAACCATGCGACTACAATTGGCCGATCGCTCGACTCGACGACCCTTGGGAATAGTCGAAGATGTTTTAGTACAAGTTGGAGAGCTCGTAATTCCAGTTGATTTTGTGGTTATGGACGTCGGCGAGGTACCGACTGAAGGTACTGAGCATACCATTTTACTGGGATGCCCGTTTATGTCTACTTCCCATACGCTTATCGATGTTCATAAAGGGAGGATGACCATGACTGTTTTGGGCGAAACAGTGACGTTTTCTTTAAGTGATATTCAAAACACTCCCTCCCCCATCATGCAAGAGAATGATTCATTCAATGATCCCGTTACTTCATGCGTAAACGAGCTACGAGAAATCGCAACTTTGAGCAAACTGAGCGACGGGGACGACGCCGGTTTTTCTACCGAGGGAGGGGATAAACGAGTCGATTCGAGAAAGAAGTACGACGAGTTTGAAGATCATATGCACTTAAGTGGAGAAGACTTGATCGAGTTACTAGGTATTGACATGCGCGATATCATAGAAGAATTTGGAGATGATTTTGATGTGGAACGACCGCATAAAACCACCAATAAGTCGCCCAAGTTACGATTCCCTCGACCCCAACAACAAATTTAAATTTTCACGCAAAAAGAACAAGGGCGAGGCATATTTCGACAATTGGGCGAGGGGAAAAAAGAAATCGAAAGAGGTTCGCACGAAGGAAGTTAAAAACTTGCAGTTTGAGGTTGGAGATTTAGTGCTATATAATCACTAGCGTAAATATGATCCAGCTGACTTTGGAGCTGCATGGAGCGGATCGTTCTCGATATAAGAATTAGATGAGTACGGCGTAGCCACGTTGTATGATGAGGCCGGAAAATCAACCTTTCAAGTTCACAAGCATAGACTGAGGACTTATCATGATGAAAGGAAGAAGAGACGCGATCATAACTTTGTGGAGTTTGGAGATCCACCGTACGTTTGGAATTAAATGAGCAAAATAGCGTCGAGCAAGCGACGTTAAAAATTGCGCTTCTCGGGAGGAAACCCGAGCATTTTTGTATCCTTTTGTACTTTATTTTTATTTTATTTATTGTTTTATTTTGGTTTTTACTTGTTTCGAACAGATGGAAGAACTCAGACGGGAAGAATTGATCGAACGAGCGAAGAAAAAGACGCCCAGGATTCCGCCCGCGTCGACGCCGAGGATGCTCGCGTCAGTCGACGCGGCGTCGACGCTAGATGTCGAGAATTTGTCCTCTGTCGCGTCGAATGACGCGGCGTCGAGGCGAGCCACGGACCCGGTCCTGACACATTTTTAATCGGATTTTGCCCGCAAAACCCAACCCGTATCCGTCTTGACCCGCAGGAATGGCCCAGAAACACCCTTAAATTCACCAATTTCCCCCTTTTCTTTCACTTTTCAATCCCTAACTTCAACTTAATCCCTTGTTCTTCAAAAACTTTTCTCTTTCTTCAATTTCTCATAAAACCTCAACTATCCCACACAATTCACCTCACATACACAATATTGCCCAGAAAAGTACACTTATCATCTTGCAAGACATTTTGTTTTCAAAACGGGCTACAAGGGTTGGAGCAATTACGGGCAAAATCTCAAAATCGGGCAATTTTCCGGAAATGGGCGAATTCGAGCTACAATTCGACGAGGTACTTCGCTTAAAATCATCTTGGAACTATTATAATTTTTGTTTGGTTTGTGTTGGGAAGTTGTTGGTGCAAGGATTGTTTGAGTTTTTAGTTGGTTGAACACGCACGCCAAGTGTTCGATGAAATTCCCCAAAGAAGCAAAGTTTTATTTTTCAAGAATTTCCATTCTCGTTCGCTTTCGTATTGTTTGATAATGTCTCGAGCGGGTAAACGTAAAGATATCTCAGGGAAATATGGAGCACCGTTCCCAATTTTCGACAAGAAGGAAGGGGACATGTTCAAGAATATTCGAAAATGGGGTTTTGCTACTCATAGGACTTTGAACGTCCAAGGAATTGCGGACGAGACCTCGAATGGGTCGGACCACCACACCGATCTTTCACGTTACGTCGACGGCCTTGGTTGTGGGTACTTCGCCCAAATGCACTTGCCCGGTTTTAGAGAACTCATGCTCGAGTTTTTATCCACTTTGGCAATCCGGAACGAAGAGACGTTCACTTGTCGACTAGGAGGGAATGACGTTAGTGTAGACGAGGAGATTTTTGGCAACATTTTCGGTTTCCCGACCGTAGGGGACCACCCGATTGGAGTTCAAGGCTTCGATTTATCCTCTTTTTGGGGGATGATTACCGGGAGAAATACGGGCGATTGCAAGCGTTTTCCTTACTCAAAAATTCAAGATGACGCCCTCTACGTTGCCTATAAGATCCTATGCCACATTAATTTATGCAAGAACGAGGCCACCTATGCGACCAAAGCCGAGCTTTATGTTCTACAATGCCTCGTTGATGGTCGTCAAGTCCGGTTGTATCCGCTAATTTTGCTAGGAGTTTACAACGTCACCAAGGGTACTCCGGGAAGCAAGTCGCCACTTCTCTCATTTGCACCATACATTACCGGCCTCGCCCATCACTTCGGGTTGGATCCGGCCGAAAACGGACTTAGCCCACTCGGGACCACTTCATTACCTCTTACGCGTGCACCGGCACCCCGAGTGAGGTCGTCAACTAGAGGAGGATATTCGTCTCGATTACACGATGACGATGACGATGGCGACGCGGATATGGAGCAAGCCTGCCATTCTACTTCGGGCCCGAGTCCCGATTGGAGCCAATTTTTCGAAGAAAACCGGGCATTTCAAGTGAAAATGTTCGATAAGCTCCAAATTACCGACGAGAAGATTGATGCGAACCACGATCAAAACCGTCGGAGTTTGAAGAAGATGCGATCTCGCATTTCGAAGCTCGAGGAGCGATTTGAGGCGGCATACCCCACACCGAGCATGGATGTCGACGAGAACCCCAACGAGGATGATGAGTCCCGCGAGTTCTAAATCTCGTATCTTTATTTTTATTTATGCTTTATTTAAAAAAAATGGAAAATATAAAATCCAAAAATATTGTTATTTTCTTTGTTTTTGTGTGTTTTATTTTTCTTTCAGGGCGATTCATATCACGATCGTTGAAGAAGTGGCCAATTACACAAATCACGAATAGCGGCTCGACTACTATTATTTCAGGGATGTTTTCTTTTTCCTTCCTCTTTTTGATTTTTGAATGTATTTGTGGCAATCAGGAGATTGCCCGGATTTTTAGAGAGGGGTGTGGTCGAGTATGATTTGTATTGATTAATTGTGTAATTTTATTTGATACTTGGCTTGTAATAATTATATGCTTAAACGTGATTAATTTCTATTTCTACGCTTAATTGTGTTTGTATGGCATGCCTATCGAAGTTGACTATGTATGATTATCTGTTTTCGTCTTTGAGCATGCATAAGTGCATAAATTTTCAAAATTTATTATTATATATTGTAAAATGATACTTGGACACAATTGATTTCATAAAACCTTAAAAACAGCATCAATTCAAAATTTTTCATGCAAAAAGCCAGCGAGTAGCCAAGTGTTTATCATCTTTGCATGTGCTTGAGTAAGTTTCAGTCTTGATATCTCTTTGAAACCGCTGTGTGTAGTCGACTTTGAAAATGACGTTAAGGCACATATAAAACCCTATTCCGGCCATATCCATATATTTTTAGCCACTATAAATTTCGAATGAGCCAATCATAGCCAAATATCCATGCCTATAGCCATGAGTATTTTTGAGATGACCCTACAACCCATTAAAAGCGTGGGGTAGGAGTTCGTATTTTTATTAGTTATTTGAGTCTTGGAAATTTTTGTTAGGAATTTATTATTTTTGTAATTAAGGACCACCATCCGAAAAATAAAAAAAGAGAAAAGAAAAAATACCCCATAAAAATGAAAGGGGAAATAAAAAAAGAGAAAAAGAAAAATAAGGATGGTGAGTCTTGGTGAATTTTTGTTAGTCATTGCCTACGCGCTAATAAAGGCTTGTGTTTTATTATTTATTTTCTTGAAGCCTAATGTTTAAAGGCAAGAGTTGTGTAAGAAGCATGCTATAAGCTTCAATTGTGCTTAAGTAGTTTTTGAGCTTTCAGTCGGTTTACGGTTTGCGAGTTGGGAAATAGCCTTTATTTAAAAGGCTACATTATAAGAGTTAAGTGAGGTTTTTAATTTTGAGCGAGGTGAAGCAATTTGCTTCTCGATTAGATTAGGTTGAGTGAGCGATTAGCCACACGACTTATATATTCCACACCCGTCCAAAGAGCCTTACACTACAACCCGTAAAGACCTTTTCTGATTCTTAGTTTCGATAACACACTTAATTTGCGATTGAGAAGAGATTGATTTTCTATGCTTATTTATTGTGCATGTAATTATATGATTTGAGTGTATACACGTCCCATGAAGAAAATACTTGAGTGCTTTTGAGCGTACGTATATATATTATCCTTCGTGAGGAAGCATGATTTTATTTTGAAGCGACAATGCAATAATGGTCAAGTGTTTAACGTTGCGTGACTTGTACCTATATTTTTAAAATTACGTATGTAGCATAGCACGATTCTTTGATTAAACTGATTTTCATTCTAGTTGTACTTTGAAATCATCGTTTGTTCGAGGACGAACAAACCAATAAAGCGTGGGGTAGTTGATTAGAGTAGAATTGTCCTTATTTTTATTAGTATTTTAGTACGTTTTTCTATTTATTTTTTGGTATAAGTTGGACGATTTAAGCATAATTTCGTATTTTCATAGTTCTGACTTATTTTACCGTATTTTAATCGTAATTGATGAAAATAGGTGATATTTCGTTGTTTTTCACCTTACAGCTAAGTAACCGGAAGAGTTTAGCGCGTAAAAGACGAAGTTCGATGTTCAAGAGTAGAAGAACAAGCTTTCCGGTGAAACGAGTAGCAAAAGACCGATAAACGGAGACAGAAGCTCAATCGCGTCGACTGACACGACCGTCGACGCGAGCCATGTTCCGTGTCAGTCGACGCCCTGCCGACGCTACGTTCTGAAGCGTCGATGTCGACGCACCAAGGTCGACGCAACGTCGARGKTACTTGCTGAAGCGTCGATGTCGACGCACCCCGTCGACGCACCTGCCCAGCCGACGCGCACACATGCTGACCAGACCTGCCGATGACCAGACCTGCCGAGTGCTGCCGACCAAGTCTGCCGAGTCCCGCCGAGTACCAGCGCGCGTCTGTCAACGCGACGACCCAGAATTCGAATTTTAGGGTTTCTTATGCGCCAAGTCATGCAAAATCTATATAAACCCTTCATATTTCGGATTTTTGGGAGAACACACGACCCCCTAGGGTATCTTAGCTTACAATAACAATAATCCCACATCTCATAACGAGATTTGAAGACGGAGATCAAGGATCGAAGAACAACGCTTCCAAGACATCGAATTCGTGTTTGGGATTCATTCTTCGCCTAAGATCAACGTTCAGACTCTAGAATAGCTGGAGCTTTTCATTGCTTTCCTTAGTTTCAATATGTATTCTGAACTCTTAGATAGTTTCGTAGTTAATTGTTTATATAATTTCTTAGTTAATTCTAGTTTTGATAATTAGTTTAATCGTTTTTATGCTTGGATATTGGATATTGGTTAATTTAGTTAATTTATGCGATTTGATTTATGCTTAATTATTCGTTAATCTTAGATTCGTATGATTCAATTGCTTAGTGATAGTTTCTTAAATTCATGCTTTTAGATACGATAATTAGCTCTAAATCTTCGTAGCGTTAATCGATAATTTAGTTATTGCTCTTAGTTGATAATTTAGAACAATTAGTTTAATTAGCTTTAGTTTAATTATTGCTTATTTATAATGATCAAATCAATCTCTTTTAAAACCCCAAATGTATATGTATTTTATTTAAGTTCATAAGTTGAGAAAAACATCAAAAGGACCGAACAGTTGTTTCCTCGAGAGATACGACTCGAGTCAAACTCATCACCCTACAGTTACCTCATACACTTGCGAGCAAACTAACGTGCTTTTAAATTAATTAAAAATGGGGTGTACAAAAGTTTGAGTCAATTACGATCTTTGAAGACATTATTCTCAGATGTCAGTATCGTTGCGCAATATTTGGCCCTCAGAAAAGCCATTTGATTCGCCGACCTACTCCTCAAGCCGCCATCCCATCTTTGCCCTGTTCCCAAGTAGGTCTCCATGTGGCGCATTGTATATATCGCACAATCGCACTTGTTGTCGTCATCTCTCCAAGGCATCTTCAACCTTGTCAGTGGGACTTTGCTAAGACCTGCTGCTTTATGGACTTGTCCGTTACGTTTTAAATATTCAACAAGCTTATCCTTCTGGTGGAAACAACAATAAACCTCACAGTTAATGTTATAAACAAAGAAATTTTTATTTTTTCAAGCAATCTATGGTACATGTTGATCGACTGTCAAACAGAACTATAGTTTTATGAATTTGCTCACACAAATGTGTAAAATCACTGCTCTCATTATATTACATTTAAAAAAAGTATTAAACAAATAATCATAAAGCAATTCTCACATAAAATCCATTATATGAAAAACCTTTAAAAAAATCATGGAAAAATATTGTTATGCATTTACTCACAAGCAATAAATTCATGAAAAACAAGAATAAATTTCAAAAAAATAATAAAAAGACATAAGCAAGCAACTATATTTTTTCACAGTACGCATAATATGAGTTACCGCACATTTCTATATCACATTAATAAACAACATGGTCATGTATTTAATCCAAATTTCTTTTGGTTACTTTACGTTTCTTTTGTTCATCAGGCTTACTTGCACATTTTCATTAATTTACACTCGTATAAATAAATGCCGTACAATTCATAAAAAAAAACATGGGAATACAAACTAATTTTTCCAACAACTACTGCACAAATTATCCAATTCATTGTCAAATACTGCTCTAATTTTTTTCTCTTCTAATAAACATCATTAATTAAGCAATTTAAAAAGAAACCCAAAGCACTGTACACATTCAATGAGAGCAATACATTCACACATTACTAGCAATACATAGATAAATGAAAGAAACAACAATATTATTCACAAAAACATACAACATTAATAATTATACAAATCCGAAGCACTATCATATCTAAAGCATCATGAATCATGCTTGAAAGCACTTGAAATATAAACTGAAACAAATTGTTCAACAAAATTTATCAACAAAATTGTTAAAGCACTGTACATAWAGAAAAAAAGCCCTACAAAACAGTATATTATGAAAGCACTGTCAAWATATACCAAAAAGCATTACATTCACCAAATCATTATTTCTACAATCAAATCATCATAATAGACAAGACACAAACAAACATTAATGAAAGCACTATGAACACATTACAATAACTGCTTCACAAAGATTGCCACCATTACACATACAAACTTAAAGCACTGCATATATGCACCAAGTGAAAGCCCCCTTCTTAAGCAAGCATGTTAGTGGCTTGCTTAATAACCCATAACCTTGAATTAACCTCTTGTAGTACCATGTGAGCCCTAGGAATCCCTTGAGTTGTTTGACGTTAGTAGGCCTTGGCCACTGCACCATACTTGCTATTTTGTTAGGATTTGTAGCAGCCCCCTCTTTGGATATATTGTGGCCTAAATACTCAATTGCCTCTGCCCAAATTGGCACTTACTCCTCTTAGCAAATAGGGAGTGCCTTCTGAGTAAACTTAATACTGCTATCAAGTCCTAATAATGGAATTCTTCTGCCTTGCTGTAGATAAGAATGTCATCAAAGAAAAGGCATTACTAGGAACTCATATTGCCCATTGTGTGTGTTTAAAGTTGTAAGATATCTACCCTCTAGCCTTACTAGTATCTGAAAATATCCAGACCTCAAGTCAATCTTGGAAAACTACATTGCCCCATGTAATTCATCAAATAGGGAGTGCCTTCTGAGTAAACTTAATACTGCTCTCAAGTCCTAATAATGGAATTCTTCTGCCTTGCTGTAGATAAGAATGTCATCAAAGAAAAGGCATTACTAGGAACTCATATTGCCCATTGCGTATGTTTAAAGTTGTAAGATATCTACCTTCTAGCCTTACTAGTATCTGAAAATATCCAGACCTCAAGTCAATCTTGGAAAAGTACATTGCCCCATGTAATTCATCAAATAACTCATCCATAAAAGGAATAGGGTAGTTATGTTTAATAGTGAGCCTGTTAAGATGCCTATGATCTACACACATCCTAAGGAACTGTCCTTCCTTACTCTATTATCTTATCATTTTTTAGTTATTACTCCCTCAATCCCATTCTATTTGTCGTAATTTAGAGATTCTTATATCTCATTCTATCTGTCACATTTATATTTTCAATACATAATCATTGTGACCTTTTACTTTTCCAATAATAATTTAATATTATTTTACTAGTTTTACCCATACTTTTATTATTTTACACTTTTAATTATTTTAAAACAAAAAGATATATGGTTATACGATAGATATAATAATAACATCAATCATCTTTCTTAAACTCCGTGATATGGTCAATTGTAATAGATATAATGGGATTGAGGGAGTGCATGAAAATTCTCTTATATATTTATGACTTAAGATTGATTTATTTTTTATGCAATATATAAACAATTTAGATCTTTCATGTTCATAAGAATCTAAATAAAACTCAATGTTTTGATGTCCAATTTGAAGGACAAGATAACCATAAAATTTGTGTGCGACGATTCCTACCACACAAGGATTCGTGTGAAAGTCAGTGAGTCGCTCAATGAGTGGCATGTGTACAATAGGAAATCATGAAAAATCACGCGGTATTGCTGTTCAACACAAAATATTCCTCGATGATCATACATGCTAAATGGTGTTGTTCTCATAGTCTCACTGATTCGAGCTTTTGTGCGTGCCTACTTTATAAATAATTGTCAGAAATTTAGTAGCTCGCCCGCAAAATAACGGGATCGCGTGTAGGTTGGCAAGCTTAACTCGAGTCGTCTCTCAAGGACTGACGTTCGGAATTTTTAATGTTTGTTTAATCACAATGTTTAACACGAGAACTTGTATAAATTTTGTTTTTTTGAAAATTATCAACTAAGAAATTAAAAWGCATTAACTAATTATTCTAAACTAATTAATAAATTAAACTAATTTTAATAACTAAAAGAAATTCAGATTCAGCAACTTAAACTAACCATACAAATAATAAACTACTAACTATTGTAACCACTAACGCTAAAGGTTACTGCTAAGGGTTGCTGTTGCTGCTAAAGGTTGCTGTTAAAGGTTGCTGCTAAAGGTTACTGTTGCTGCTAAGGGTTGCTGTTGCTGCTAAAGGTTGCTGTTAAAGGTTGGAGTAACCTTTAACTGTAACCTTTAACAATTCTGAACTAAACTAAATGCTAACGGTTACTGTTAAAGGTTGGAGTAACCTTTAGCTGTAACCTTTAACAATTCTGAACTAACAAACTATGAACCTGCATGCATAAACTAAACTCAAGCCAATAGAATAGCACACATCCAATAAAAAAATATGAATTACGGAATATAAACTAAAATCAATAAACCAAATACGTTCAACAAATCCAAACGAAATACGTAGGAAAACTAAATAATATTCGAAACTTGAAACTAACAATTTAAAACTACGAAACTAATTAAAGGTTTAAGAGTACTTGTTTAGCTACTTGAAACTGAAAGTTCTTCGGCTATTCCGAAGAGGAAACGCAGCGAATCGGTCGAGAAACGGATGAACGGCGTCGAACGGGCTCGAGAACTCGTCGTCGTCGATTCTTGGTTGCTCCTTGATCGTTGCGTCTTGTTGTTGTTTTCCGTCTCCAAAACCCTAGGTTTACTCCGTTTTTAGGGTTAGCACACGCACACACCGACCTCTCCCTTCGAAATTCGGATTAAGGAGGGTATTTATAGAATTTTTTCTGTGAACTGGGCCGAAAAATCTGTTTCCTGTTTCTGGGCTTTCTGGGCCCGCTAACGGTTGGTTGCTAACGGTTGGTGCAACCGTTAGCAGCAACCGTTAGGTATATATTTTTTTTGCATTTCTGGACGACGACATCGGTTGTAATGAAACCGTTCTGGAAAGTGACCGTTAGCTCTGAACTCAGCATTCTAACCGTTAACATCAGTTCTCAGTAACCGTTAAGGTTAGCGGTAGCAGCTAACGGTTGGAGCAACCGCTAAGTGTAACCGTTAGCTTTCAATCGACATCGGTTCCAGCAGAATAACCCTTCTAGAAAGTCTGTCAGCTTCAATTCTTGCTACTTCTTCACCGGAAAGCTCGATCTTTGAATCTCGATCATCATCATTCATCTTTAACATGCTGAACTCTTCCGGTCACTTAGCTATAAAGTGAAAAATCACAAATAATCACTTATTTGCATCAATCTAGATCAAAAAGTGGTAAAATAAGTTGGAAGTCTAAATATATGAAATTAAGCTAAATCTATCCAACTTATACCAAAAATAATAAGAAGAAGCAATTAAAATACAAACTAAAATCAAGATAATTACGTGCTAATCAACTACCCCACACTTTAGTTGTTTGTTCGTCCTCGAACAGACGTTAGATTCAAAGTGTAACTTAGAAAGAAAATAAGTTCGAGTAATGAGTCGTGCGTTGCTACATAGATAATTTTGAAAATATAGGCACTAGTCACGCAATGTCAATCACTAGACCATTATTACATTATCGCTCCAAAACAAAATCATGATTCCTCACGAAAGATAATATATAAGTGTACGCTCAAAAGCACTCAAGTATTTTCTGCATGGAATGTGTATACACTCAAATCATACAATTACATGCACAATAAATAAGCACCGAAAATCAATCTCTTTTCAATCGCAAATTAAGTGTGCTGTCAAAAATACGAATCGGTAAGGTCTTAACGGGTTGTAATGTAAGGTTTTTTTGGACGGGTATGGAATATATAAGTCGTGTGGCTAAATAACTCACCCAACGTAATCTAATCACGAAGCATTTTGCTTCACCTCGTTCAAAAATAAAAACCTCACTTAACTCTCATAACGTAGCCTTTGAACATAGGCTATTTCTCAACTCGTAACTCTAAAACCGGCTTGATGCTCAAACCACTTATTACAACTCAACTCCTTGCCTTTTAAGCATTAGGCTTCATAACAAAATAAACAATAAAACATAAGCCTTCATTAGCGCGTAGGCAATGACTATCATAATTCACCATCCTTCTTGTTTTCTTTATCTTTTTCTTCTTCTTTTTTTTTTATAATCCCCTCTAATTCTTTTTTATGGGGTCGTTCCTTTTTATTTTTATTGAAGGATGGTGATCCTTTATTACAAAAATTCATGAATCCCTTGTAAAAACTCCAAAACACTAATAACCAATAAAAATTACCAACTCCTACCCCACGCTTTTAATGGGTTGTACGGTCGACTCAAAAACACTCATGGCTATAGGCATGGATTATCTGGCTATGAGGGGCTCATTCGGAATTTATAGTGGCTAAAATATATGAATATGGACGGAATAGGATTTTATATGTGCCTTAACGTCATTTTCAAAGTCAACTACACACAGCGATTTCAAAGAGATCTCAAATCAAAACCCATTCAAGCTCATGCAATGATGATAATCACTCAAGCTACTTACAGGCTTTTTGCATGAAAAAGTTTTGAATTGATGCTACTTTTAAGGTTTCGCGAAATCAATTGCGTTCAAGTACCATTTTACAAATATATAATAATAATTTTGAAAATTTTTATGCACTTATGCACGCTCAAAAGACAAAAACCTCAAATCATACGTAGCTAACTTTGACAGGCAAGCCATACAAACACAATACAACGCAGAAATAGTGATCAATCACGTAAAATTAGCACTACAAACCCACGAAAAATTTTAAATTTTGCACAATTTAAACTATAATTCACACTCAACCATCCCCCCCTTTAAAAATGTGGCAAACTCCTGATTGCCATAAATATAAAGAAAATCAAACGAGGAAAGGAGTAAGGGAACGTCCCTGAGAAATAGTCGAGCGACTCCAAAAAGCGATTGTGCAATCATCTTTCGTCTTGAATCTCGTGATCGAAAATGTCTTGAAGAAAAACCTAAAAAGACAAAACAACCGAACAAAAACAAACTAACTAGAAAAACTATAAGGAAAAGGAAAACAAATACTTGGGTTGCCTCCCAAGAAGCACTTGTTTAACGTCGAAAGCTCGACGCCTTATACGAACGTTGCTATCCTGGATCTAAGAAAAGGTGACGATCGTGCCACGCCTTAGTGTTCTCTAACAGTAAGCATAGGCAATGTATTCCTCCAAGGCGCGCATGGTAAGCAATTCGTAAAAAAATATTAACTCGCTTTAGGAGTCGAAAAAACAAATAATCTATCACCCTAATCAATTCGGGCACATGGTGATCCGCAACCTTTGGATAAACGAGGAAATCCGTCGAACATAGGTATCTATCATCCTCCACTCCAAGTCCCTTTACTTCATCATCCACCATCTCCATCTCTAAATTGTTGAAAGTTTTGGGTGTCTCCAAAATAGACTTGGCCTTTGCATCTTCATTGATTAATTCGTCCACCACGTCAAAATCAAAATTCATTAACGGTTCGTGTGGCATAACATCCTCATCTAAAAATTCATCAAAATTTATATCGTCCACAYCAACGTTGTTTGCATTTATCCCCAAAATTGCTGCCTCCCGGTTGAAAAATTCGGCGTTGTCGTCTAAACTATCCAGTTCAAGAGGAGTAAATTCATTTTCTAAAGTTTGCTCATCCCCTTCAACTCCTTCAATTAAGCTTGAATTCGCAGCATCCACCGGAATCTCTATTGGCATAACGTGAGGCTCAACACTCACATTCTCCAAAGTCGGCACCACGTCGTATTCTTCCATGCAAGACTCAAGCAAACRCATCACTACATCAACCTCCGGATTCCCCAAGGGCAAAATCTTCACATCATCATCCAACACGACATCATCAAGCACAAGAGGGAAAAATTCATCCAAATCTTCCATAACCTCATCATTACATTCCTCCTCTAAACAAGTAGTTGGGCACGGAATCTCTACCTTGACGATGGGCTCCACAACATCAATAATTTGTTCCTCATCCCRCGCGCTCGATGATTCTCTCAACGAAGRTATTATTCGAGCACTCGAACTCTCTAAATACTCCGCAATCTTAGATAAGTCATCATCCGTTAATTGCTCAATGTCGTCTTCATGAAAAATGGTCTCAGCTTCTTGAACATCTTGTAAAATTTCACCGTGAATTCTTCGTATACGTCCTCCCAATTTGACAAAGAATCGGGCCCCAAGTTTATCAGCCATTGATATGCTTTACCATTTAGTTGCCACAGAAAGAAACGCCTCCTAATTTGCTCTCTTGTAAGGTTGAGACGAGGAAAAGTTTGGGTGACTGCTTCGTATTTTCGAATGAACTCCACCGGATCCTCGCTCTCATGCCCATGGAACTCCGGCAGTTGTGCGTAGTACCAATCATCTATTTCATACTCTTTCATCGAAGGATTTATTGGAATGGCCGGTCTAGGAACAGGAAAATCGAATGGATTTTCATACCATTGTTCGGCTGTCGATTGAAATCCTCGACGTCTCGACATCCTAGCATCAACAACAAACAACATCAACGTATCGAGTGGCAAACAAAGAACCCTTATACAAATAAACGGTAAAGCATAAAATAACATGAACAAACATTATCAAAACCTATTTCAGTCCCCGGCAACGGCGCCAATTTTTGATTCGAGCTTTTGTGTGTGCTTACTTTATAAATAATTGTCAGAAATTTAGTAGCTCGCCCGCAAAATAACGGGATCGCGTGGAGGTTGGCAAGCTTAACTCGAGTCGTCTCTCAAGGACTGACGTTCGGAATTTTTAATGATTGTTTAATCACAATGTTTAACACGAGAACTTGTATAAATTTTGTTTTTTTGAAAATTATCAACTAAGAAATTAAAAAGAATTAACTAATTATTCTAAACTAATTAATAAATTAAACTAATTTAATAACTAAAAGAAATTCAGATTCAACAATTTAAACTAACCATACAAATAATAAACTACTAACTATTGTAACCACTAACGCTAAAGGTTACTGCTAAGGGTTGCTGTTGCTGCTAAAGGTTGCTGGAGTAACCTTTAGCTGTAACCTTTAACAAATCTGAAATAAACTGTGAACCGTTAAAGGTTGCTGTTAAAGGTTGGAGTAACCTTTAGCTGTAACCTTTAACAATTCTGAACTAAACTAAATGCTAACGGTTACTGTTAAAGGTTGGAGTAACCTTTAGCTGTAACCTTTAACAATTCTGAACTAACAAACTATGAACCTGCATGCATAAACTAAACTCAAGCCAACAGAATAGCACACATCCAATAATAAAACATGAATTACGGAATATAAACTGAAACTAATAAAACTAAATAGTTCAACGAATCCAAACGAAATACGTACGTAAAACTAAATATTATTCGAAACTTGAAACTAATTTAAAACTAAGAAAACTAATTAAGAGGCTTAGATTACTTGCTATAGCTACTGGAAACTGAAAGTTCTTCGGCTATTCCGAAGAGGAAACGCAGCGAAACGGACGAAAACGGATGAACGGCGTCGAACGGGCTCGAGAACTCGTCGTCGTCGATTCTTGGTTGCTCTTTGATCGTTGCGTCTTGTTGTTGTTTTCCATCTCCAAAACCCTAGATTTACTCCGTTTTTAGGGTTAGCACACGCACACACCGACCTCTCCTTCGAAATTCGGATTAAGGAAGGTATTTATAGAATTTTTTCCGCAAACTGGGCCGAAAAATCTGTTTCTGGGCTTTCTGGGCCCGCTAACGGTTGGTGCAACCGTTAGCAGCAACCGTTAGGTGTATATTTTTTTTTTGCATTTCTGGACGACGACATCGGTTGTAATGAAACCGTTCTGGAAAGTGACCGTTAGCTCTGAACTCAGCATTCTAACCGTTAACATCAGTTCTCACTAACCGTTAAGGTTAGCGGTAGAAGCTAACGGTTGGAGCAACCGCTAAGTGTAACCGTTAGCTTTTAATCGACATCGGTTCCATCAGAATAACCCTTCTAAAAAGTCTGTCAGCTTCAATTCTTGTTAATTCTTCACCGGAAAGCTCGATCTTTGAATCTCGATCATCATCATTCATTTTTAACATGCTGAAATCTTCCGGCCATTTAGCTATAAAGTGAAAAATCACAAATAATCACTTATTTGCATCAATCTAGATCAAAAAGTGGTAAAATAAGTTGGAAGTCTAAATATATGAAATTAAGCTAAATCTATCCAACTTATACCAAAAATAATAAGAAGAAGCAATTAAAATACAAACTAAAATCAAGACAATTACGTACTAATCACTCACCAGACCTTTCCCTCGATTCTCTAAGAGTTTGAGAAGTTAATCTAAATCGAGTTTCTGCTTAAGATAATCGATTATCCGAATGACACCGACAAATTAGATTTTAGAATGCTCTTAGTGGCTGGTATGATTGCAGAATCCTTATGGTTTGACGTGATATTTAAAGAAATGGTAGACTGCTACCTATGGGGTTAAGAATGTTGCATTTAAAAATAGCAAAGGAAGTGCGGAAATATATAAAGAACACCCGTCAAGATTCTCGTGAACTAGATGTTCCAAAAAGTAAGATGATAATAGTCAAGTTTTCCTATAGGATGGACAATCAGTTCCGGGGTACAAGTGTCCATAAAGTTTTCTTAGCGTTTTCGTTCGTTGCTCCCTGCCTCTGCCCGATTAACTTATTCATGGTACTTTTTAATTTTTAATTTTATTATTATTGATGATTGATTGAATGTAAAAAAATAGATTATTTCCCAATCTAAGTGTATTAAATTTAATAATATTTTTATAGGATGGTGCTAAATGTCGTCTTGAGGATAACTTCTACAAATGGAGATAATATGGTGGCTATCGTCGCCCTTGACGAGTTGTACAACACCCGCCCTGGTCAAATGCAAAGTGGTATTCCGATGCTTGCTAATCACGTGAAGATGAATCTCATAAATAGCAGCGGAAATAAAAAAAATAATAAATTAATTTCAGTTCGTAAGCAAACGTGCTTACCAACTTGGGTGTACAAACCCGAAAACTATATTACTTGGCAATCGTTTTAGATCAATACAAAATATCAAAAGTAATATATGAAAAAAAAATTGTATCAAACTCTTGATACACAAAATACTCATCGCTTCTTCTTCAGTAGAACTCCTCCTTTGGTTACGCAACGTAGAGATCCTTCTAATTCTCCATCAAAGCTCCGAGTTGTTTCGTTCGTGTTCTGCTTCAGAATATCTTCACGTCATATCTCTTTCTCTTGTGTCTTGGTGCTTATAAATAAAACAAGACTCCAAGTCTTGTTAAACAAGTTAAAAATTATTTAGGAAACTAAATAAATTCCTAGACTCAAACTAAGAAAGAAATCTTAGAGTCCTAAAATACATTGCGTTCTAAGAAAGGCAAACTACAAACAAGGAAATTATTGTTAAAAATTATAATCCCAACAATTATGTCTAAGATCCTTTTGACTTTATTGAACATTAATTTCTAGTTTGTAACATAACTTGAATTAGCGGTTAAGTCTTGCAGTAATCCACAAGCAATCATCCACTTAGTTTTCCTCTAGCAGACGCAACCGAATGTTGCATATGTTTTCTTTCTACTTCGCAAACGCCCCATGTATATCAAGTACACAAGAGCAAAATCAAGTGTTGCCTTGACAAAATTCCGGATTGTCTAATATCTGTGTGTTTTGTGTAAAAATGATGGAATGGATTTTTCGAGATATCAACCGCACTTGAATTGTCACAAAGAACAGACACCCTATGTAACTTTGGACAAGTACTACAAGGAGCTTATAATCATTAACAATTTAATTCCTTGAAATACCACAAAACAAAATCATTTCCTACATAACGATCTCTTTTAGTATTCATTATATCATTCAAAACACCTGCCAAGATAGAATTCGTATACCCCAACAAGTCTACAATTAGTATTTTTAAAATACCAAATTATTAAAAAATCACAAGTACCAGCAACATATCTAAAGATGAATTTGATCTACCTGTTAGCAAGCAAAAGGACACAAAATATTCGGTTGAATCATAGTTAAATACATCAAGTTAGCCATTATGCCTCCACACACTGTGTTACCAACATTCTCATCAACATCATCCCTAGATGTTTTTTGAATCATTATCATAGGCCTTTTCTATTGCAATTGACCATTTTACGGAGATTAAGAAAGATGATTGATGTTATTATAACTATCCTATAACCATAATATCATTTTGTTTTAAAATAATTAAAAGTGTAAAATAATAAAAGTATGTGTAAAACGAGTAAAATAATATTAAATTATTATTGGGAAAGTAAAATGTGACAATGATTATGTATTGAAAATGTAAATGTGACAGATAGAATGAGATATGAGAATCACTAAATTACGACAAATAGAATGGGATTGAGGGAGTAATAACTAAAAAATAATTAGATAATAGAGTAAAGAAGGACAGTTCCTGGAGGATGTGTGTAGATTATAGGCATCTTAACAGCCTCCCTATTAAACATAACTACCCTATTCCTATATTGATGAGTTATTTGATGAATTACATGGGGCAATGTACTTTTCCAAGATTGACTTGAGGTATGGATATTTTCAGATACTAGTAAGGCTAGAGGGTTGATATCTTACAGCTTTAAACACACACAATGGGCAATATGAGTTACTAGTAATGCCTTTTCTTTGATGACATTCTTATCTACAGCAAGACAGAAGAATTCCATTATTAGGACTTGGGAGCAGTATTAGGTTTACTCAGAAGGCACTCCCTATTTTCTAAGAGGAGTAAGTGCCAATTTGGGCAGAGAGGCAATTGAGTATTTAGGCCACAATATATCCAAAGAGGGGGTTGCTACTAATCCTAACAAAATAGCAAGTATGGTGTAGTGGCCAAGGCCCACTAACATCAAACAACTCAAGGGATTCCTAGGGATCGTAGGGTACTACAAGAGGTTCATTCAAGGTTATGGGTTATTAAGCAAGACACTAACATGATTGCTTTAGAAGGGGGCTTTCACTTGCACTACTACAGAAATCAGTTTTTAAGGCGGTTTTAAAACCGCCTTAGTATCTACAGCCGTAAATTTTTACGGCGGTTTTCAAAACCGCCTTAAAAAGTGAGGCTTTTTACGGCGGTTTTTCTTGAACCGCCGTAGAAAGTGATGCTTTTACGGCGGTTTACGAACTGCCTTAGAAAACAACGGCGGTGGATTCTACGACGGTTATTAAAACATACCTTCTAGAAAGTCTGTTTTCAGAAGTCTATTTTCTAGAACGGATATTGAATAATACCTTCTAGAAAGTAGTAAAAAAATTTTAAAAAAAAGTAAACGAAAGCAGGTGCACCAAAATATGGGAAAAAATAAAAGGATAAAAAAATAAACTTAACTTTAAAAATAACAAAAAAATCATCCTTGCGATTTTACACCAGAGGCAAAACAATCAATACAAGACGCGAACACACTTAATATTCTTATCATTTTAAGTCTTTACAATTTTGAATGGGCATATTACTACACCGTTAGCACCAAGACTATAATACTCTTTGGAAACATCAAGCAATGCGTTAGCCAGGAGTCGTCGTTCGGCATCGCACATACTAATCGTTCCCCACTTGGTAACCTGCACAAAAACGAGCAATTACTTAGACAAGCGATTATGAACTTTAGCAAAAAGTAGTTTCTTTTTTGGTATATTCAAACGCCAAATTCTGTACTCTCAAAATATACAGATAACAAACAAAAGAGGTGAAAAAATTTATGCAATGACTTAGTTAGCAATAAAAAACTTCAAAGGAAATCAAGCAGGGAACTGACACGTGACATGACTGTACAAAAGGATGACAAACTAAAAACATAATAATTCAAAATTGCATATCCTTGGATTGTTTACATGATCCAAATTACAACTACAGAAAAAAAAAGTGCAAATAATTTGACCTATAGCACAAAAAATTTTGAAACCTCAAGGGTACTTTTTTTTTATCTAAACCCTATTTGAAATTTTGAAAGATGATCGGATCTTAAGGGTAGTTTTGTAATTTAACCCGGGATTAAATTGAAAAGGAAATTGGCAAGCAAGCAAAAATAAGAGAGATGTAATCAATAAATCAGAGAAAATTGAGGAACTTGGACTAACAAGATTGGGGAACATGTTTRTGAGAGGTGRCATGCGATTCTGGCCACCGTAAACCTGTCCAGATGCGACGTATATTTGAGTTTCTTTAGGATATCCCATAGCTCGAAGCATCACAGCTACCTCACCCGGCTCGAGAGGACACCGTCCTTCCTTCCGTTTCTGAAGAGKCAGGGGCCATAGATGAGATCCATCCTGCAWGARAGAGACCACGAAAAAGAATAATCATGTTAATCTGAATATTATTTATTTTAACGGTTAATTARAAAAAGTACCCTTGAAGTCTAATCTAATCAACCAAGAAACCRATATATCTTTCAAAATTACAAATACCCCCTAGATATTTATTTCTATTTAACGAATCACACCCTCAATTGGCCATATAATTTTGAAAGATATAATTTTTTCTTTTTTTTTTCTTTTTTGTAAGGAAGAAAAACCTCAAGGGTAACTTTTGTTAAGAAAAAGAAAAAAGAAGATACCTTGAAGCGTCGGGGCCATTCTTTGAGTCTGTATAAAGCCATTAGTGCTTTCTCCATTCGACTTCCCACAAAGTCACAGAAAGAAAGGCCTACCATACCTTTCTCGAACCTTAGATGAAGAGCCCTGATATAATACATATAATAAAATAAAATAATTATATGAGTAAAGTTTTAAGACCCCTAAATCCTTAAGGAGTTTTTTTTAATGATGATAATCCACATGTCACTTACATGWAAGGYTTTGAACTGCCAGTTCGGTTTCTCATCCTAGAAARGAGTAAATCAGCCYTATTCTCGATTTCAGGAAGGAACTTCAAAGCATGATAGTTCACTCTGCACCGTAGCCTGTTGATCTCTTGAGGGACGTTGTCATACCTCATGGAAAAAGAAAGTTTATCACTCAAAAGTGTCTTGTAAGAAAGATGAAAGAATTAATATTTAATGAAGATGACAACTCACCCCAAACGATCGACAAAWGGTTTCAAGGCCATTATCTTCTTTTCCCTGATACGTGGTAAAACATTGTCTATGTAGAACTGTGCTGGGGCATACTTGGGAATGTTTTTTACTGTCCTTCTGTTATGGGTAATGTACAGTTACAATGATGTCCACAAAGTAACAAAACAATGATMTTGTGAATAATTTGTATATTAAATATCAGCTTACATTTAAAAAAAAAAAGAGAMAGASAGAATAATTTCAGGCAAAAATTCATATATTGATCCAAAGTTTGAAATGTGGAGGAAATTTTACCGCATGGTTCATCAGTTTAACGAATCTGGTCAATAAATTTAATAGGAGGTTGGAAAAAACAAACAAACCTTATACTAGAGAACAYCTCTGTTTTGTCTGTGAACCATTCTGGAATATCTCTCACAATCCGCACATCATCTTTCAAGTAGTCGATAAAATGATCCACATCGCATATGTCTTCAAACTTCCTGCAGATAACTCTGTATTATTAACACCTCCAATCCTAATATATAGTTTAATAGATAGTGCACATTATAAAACACCATGCATTGTACAGATTTAGTCAACTTCYCTAACGTTTGATCTTTCCATATCTGGTCTTGCTTCAYAACGGGCAAAATAAGAGTAGCATTCAAGATCTTTGCCACAGCAACAACATTGCATATCTGAGAATCACGTGGTGGATTATACATGAATTAACTAAATAAAAAAAAAATCAATTGTGAGTCAAGACAAGGATCACATACAGCAATTCTTTGTTGGTTAAGACCACCCTCGGCATGTATAAATATATAGCCATTTGTTTCATTCTCGGCACGAATATCTGCAAGGTGAGGAAAGAAAAGGATCATTAATATACAAGTTAATTATGAGAACAAAACACACACACACACACACACACACACATCTATATATAATTCAGTACCTGAAATTATGCCCTCACGTCGTTCAGCACAAGGTTTCCATGATGTAGTGGCTGAATAAGGATTTTCCCAAAGTGATGGAGTCTCCTTTACCTACTTGCATGAAAGCAATGCCATTTAAAAAGAGAAAAGGCAATAACATGAGAAAAATATTGATAATTAGTTGAGCTTACATGAGGGCAGTGAAGAGTTATGCCATCTTTTTTGCACAAATATGGAGCATTCTGCAATTAAACCAAGCAAGGAGCAGCAAAAATATCATTAGAACTTGAACAACAAAGTGTGGTAAAGTCATAAATTCGAAAACACAAGCGTGCTCACATACTTTTCGATAAGAAAGAGATTATTAAAGCTGTAAAACTGAGATTTAGAAATATAATCAATTCGAAGTCCAGAAGTCCAATTCTATTGATTGAACACATTGTTGATGTATCCTGTTTTAACTTTGATTCAACATACAAAGCTGATATTATTTATTAAAGAAAAAAAAACTAACGCTCTGCCTGCATAATTCGGCTTTTCACAAATAAAGAACATTTGACTCGTTCCAAAATTAAAGCAATACGCAATCTTTCAACATCAAATTATGAGCTTAATATCATAAAACAAGGTAGAAAAACTCTTAAAAAATTAGCATGTAACCTAAAACCCCCAATGCATCAGATAAGACCAAAAATAATTAAAAAGAAAAAAACCACGCCTTWAAATGATATTATATCAGATTTTTACATAAAAAATAATATAAAAACACATGAAAACAAACCAGAACAAACCGGAGGCGGCGGCGAGCGAGGCGGGGCTGCTGCGACAAAAATTCGGCGGAGGAACCTTCGATTCACAGATGAAGTACGGAGATTTGGAGCTTTGTTCACGCCATGGATATCATCTCAACGACGCTGCCCTTATCCCCAGAAAATTAGGGTTCTCGAGAAGGGGGCTAAAGGTCAATATGTTCCGCCGCCGGGGAACCTGAACTGGTCCCCCTCGAACCTGAACCTGAACCTGCCCTTCTGCCCTTGGCGTCGCACGACAGGTATGATTTTGCGGCGGCGGCGCCGCCGTCTGCGGAGGAGTGGTGGCTGGCGAAGTCGGGTTTAGGGAAGGGAGCGAAAGGGTGGACGAAGGGAATTTCGTAGGATTAGGTTTTTTATTTATTTAATATTGATAGTTTTTTAGTTTAATATTTATTTATTTTTATGGTTTAATATTTAATGATCGTTGGATGAGACACGGATCAACGGTTGAAACAACTTGCTTAAGAAAGACAAGGATCGGTGACATGGCAGTCTATGAATTCTAAGGCGGTTCCTAAGAAACCGCCGTAGAATACCTAAGATTTTAAGGCGGTTTTTGAAAACAGCCGTAGACTTTACATAGATTTACGTCGGTTTTTATAAAACCGCCGTAGATTTACATCACCTTTACGGCGGTTCTTAGAAAACCGCCGTTAAAATCTGTTGATATCCAATTTTAACGTCGATTTTCTGAAAACCGCCGTAAAAAGACCTTTTTAACGGCGGTTATTGCCATAACCGCCGTTAAAAGTAATTTTAAGGCGGTTTTCAGAAAACCGCCTTTAATTAACAGCCTTAGAAAGCTGTTTCTGTAGTAGTGTTGGTCTAATGAGGCAGAGAGGGATTTTAGAAATCTTAAGGAGGTAATGGTGACAGCTCTTGTGTTGGCTTTACTAGATTTCTATAAACCCTTCATATTGGAGACAGATGCTAGTGGCAATGGAGTGGGGGCTATCCTAATGCAGGAGGGTAGACCTATAGCTTGTATGAGCAAGACCCTATGCACCAATAATAAGTGTTTGTCAATATATGAGAGAGAATTCTTAACTGTGCTAATGGCTATACATAAATGGAGGCACTACTTACATGGGTATAAGTTCATCATCAAAACAAACCAGTAAGCACTTAAACATCTATTAGACCAGAAGATCATGAACCCTATGTAAAAGAAATGGATCACTAAGTTATTGGGGTTTGATTATTAGATTCATTACATGAAGGGGTAGAGAACAAGGTAGCAGATGCCTTATCTAGGTAAGGGCATACCCTGGAGGGTTGTCAGGTTACACTACTATATAAACAGCTTTCAAAGGCTGTTAATTAAAGGCGGTTCACTGAAAACTGCCTAAAAAGTACTTTTAACGGCGGTTGTGGCTAAAACTGCCTTTAAAAAGGTAATTTTATGACGGTTCCCTAAGAACTGACGTTAAAATTGGTTAGCAGCTGATTTTATGGCGGTTCACTATGAACCGCCGTAAAAGTGACACATTTTACGGCAGTTTTTTCACAACCGCTGTAAAAGTTGGATGTCAATTTATTTTAACATCGGTTCACAAACAAACGCCGTAAAAACTTAGAATTTCTACTACGGGTATTTGATAACAGCGTAAAACTCGCACATTCTACGGCGGTTATATAAGAACCGCCGTAGAATGTGATAGTATTTAATGGCGATTCCATTAAAACTGCCCTAAAAAGTAGTCCGCCATGTCATCGATCCTCGTCTTCCTCAAGCAGGTTGTTTCAACGATTGATCCGTGTCTCATCCGATGATCTGCATTAAATATTAAACTAAAAAAAAAATAATTATTAAACTAAATAAATGATAAATCTAAATTAAAAAATTTAGCCCCCATTTCGGTAAAAAAACTACTTTTTCGAAGCGCAATTTCACTCTCCTCCATTTCTCGTTCAATTTCACTCTCCCGCAATGCATCTGGTGGCCGGAGATCTCCAATTCCTCAGCATCCCCGACATCCTCAAGGAATCAATCTCAATCCCCAAACAATCTCCCAAAACCTTCTACCTCATAACCCTAACACTAATTTTCCCCCTTTCCGAAGAGGTGGTGGGCCCTTCAGCAGCATCGGCGGTGGCGGCCGTGGTGGCACTTCACTTTAAAGACGCAATGAGTTGGTGGGACGTAGTGAACAAGTCGCCCGTTTGGCAGGATTGTATACTCCATATCCTCGTCGCGCTTAATGGAATTGTTGTCGTTGTTTCTTATGTAATTATTTGTTTCGATTCGAATTTTATTATTTTTGTTCTTCTATCCATGGGAATATGAATCTAGTGTTGATGTTTCGTGTTTTCTTTTTTTTTTTTAAATTGTGATAATTTGCATGAGATGAAAAGAGTTAGGTCTTTTTTAGATTTTCTTATAACTGATAAATCTTTTTGAAGGATTTGAAATTCAATTTTTGAGATTCGTTTTTTGCTGATGATATTATTTGTGGATCGATACGCATGTTAAGTAATTGATGACTGCATCAAATTGATTGCATTTAATACTTTTTTATGAACTTTGATAATGTGGCGAATATTGTTGTTGGTTCAGGTCAATGTCTATGTGAGTTTTTTTTTTTTAATTTGTTGCCATTTTGAAGTTTATTTTTGCAATTTTCATTTGTTTCTTCTTAAGTTATGATTCCTAAGTTGTAAATCCTTCCAGGATTAACTATATTCCTCAATTGTCTTTTTCAATATGATTTTTCATGTCATCCTTGTGTTGATTTTTGTTTAGATTTTTCTTTTCAATATATATTATTGATTTATTGTAAACACTATAACTATATAAATGTTTTTCTAAAAAGGTTAGTCAAATATTAATGGTGCAAGGATATTTAGGCCATGGTACATACAATGGGGGCCTGAGTGTTGTGCGTAAGGTTATAAAGGCTGATGGGATTCATGGACTGTATAGAGGATTTGGCCTCTATGTAATCACTTACTCTTCATCAAGTGTTGTCTGGTGGGCAAGCTATGGAGCAAGCCAATGCTTCATTTGGAGGTATTACGTAAAATTTGGTAGCAATGGGATTTCTTGCAAAGATAATTATGGCACAAGTTTCTTTTGACCTTGTGAGTGGAAATTTCGTTTTATCTGTCTTTAATTCCATTAGCAGACTAGATAAAGCACTGGGAATTTTAAATATTTGTAAAATATACTTAAGGAATTTTTAGAGAACATCACAATGATGTATTAAATTTCTTATAGTGATATGTCGACTTGCGAAAGCTACATAGACCGAAACAATATTTTGCTCTGTGTGTATGTGAGGTTTGATGGCTTGGATAAGCGGCCACTGGTGTTGGATCCAGGGCGGATTAACAGAGTAAATTTGGATGGCGGATCAACTCTCCAACAATCACTTTTACAAGATTAGCAAAAACCCTAAATCCAATTTCATCGGATTATTTCGTGGTAGCGTTTTGGATTCTCAAACTTAATTTGTTAATTGGATAAATTATTGTAGGTAAGGTTCTGTATTTGGCATCTCATGGTGGGTCAACAGAGGCTGAGCCGGTAAAGGAGGAGAAGAGATCCGAGAAGCCCGAGCCTATGGAGGTGGTAAACGACGAGGAGAAGGAGAAAAAGAATAGGAAAGCCTTAGCTCTCAAAGAGAAGGAAGCTGGGAATGCTGCGTATAAATAGAAGGATTTTGAGACTGCGATTCAGCACTATTCTAAGGCTATTGAGCATGACAATGAGGACATTTCATTTATTACTAATCGGGTTTCTGTTTAACTTGAGATGGGCAAGGTACTCCTGGTTATCTTTTATCACTCTGTTTCTTTTTTTTTTTTCCCGAATTGCTGTTGTATATTTTCAGTTTACATACTAGTTTTTGGTGAAGTCTCTATTTGTTTATCATTCGATATAAGTTAGCACATTATGGTTAATATTTTTGATGTTGTTGTCATTGGTGATAGTTGAGCAATTCTTGTGTGTTGAACTAGAATCAGTTTACCAGGTTGCAGATTTTTTAACGAGTACGATATTTACAAGCCATATGTGTATATATGTATATAATTTTCTACGAATGTGATATTTGTATGTTAAAGTTATTTAGATGTTTTGTCTTGTATTGGCATTAGACATTGAAATTTTGTAATGATGTCACTCCTCATTCCACCCTTCTCTTGGTGGTAGTTTTTTCGTGCATTTGTGATTAAGTAATTCGAAGTAAGCTATCTCCAATAAATACTGTGTGTTTTGTCTCTATTTTCATGTAGGTGATATAGTTTTCTGGTGAAGGTGATATAGTTCTTTGGTCAATGTTGATATTCAATTGAAAGTAGTTTGTCTTTTTCTCCTCGTTAGATTTTTTTATTACTTTAAAATTTGTTGTCCAATTTATTCTTTTGTTTTATGTTCCAAGAAAGAATGTGACCGAATTGCCAAATTGAAAATGCCAATTGTAAAAGATAAATTTGTGTTGCCATCAAAGTTTAATATCTGACTTCCATCAATTTATTAATTTTAGTACAAGGACTTCATCAGAGATTGTGACCAAGCTGTTGAAAGGTGTAGAGAGCTAAGTGTTTTCATAGTTTTCGTGGTGTTAAAATGAATCAACGGGTTCATGGATCGGTTTTATCGGAAAGCTTTGGAAACAAAGAGAAAAAAAAAATTAAAATAGCTAAACTATCCTAGAAAATGAAAGTGCAAGTTGGTAGGACGCCTCGGTTGTATGCTTTAATTGAAGATGCAATCAAATAAAGGAATAAGCAAAAACAAGAATTGTTTCACCAAGTACAAGCATGCATGCACAAGGCATAACTATGCATAAAATCCTAAATAAAGCAAATTAAAAAAAATTGAAAGCATAGATGTAAAGAGAAATGGAAATTATCAAGAAAGTTTACAACTTTAAGAAAAATAACAAGAAACAAAGCCTAGATTTAGGATTAAGCATGAAACAAAGCATAAAAATAGAATTGCAAATAAAGCATAGCAAAAACTCAAAATCAAGACGATCCAAGAGCCGATCTATGATCTAGATGTGTCACTCATCTAGATTCCATAGCCAATTCATAAGTTTCATCATGAATTCAAGGTGCTAAGACAAAAAGCATAAAATGAAGAACAAAGTATGGAAATGAAGAACAAGCATGGAATTAAAGCATAAAACATGAAATTGAAGAGAAACTTACTTGAATTAAGAAATGAAACAAAGATTGAATGTAATTGCAAGAAAGTTACAATCCAAAGGAGTATTTAAATTCTTCTTAGGCTTACAAACCCAAGGAGGTGCTTGAAATTAAATCTAAAACCTAAGAGAGAGAAAATAGATCTTGAAAACTAGAGAGGATTTTTAATCCCAAACCCAATCTTGGGTTGGGAGAAAACGAGAGGTGTTTTACAAAATGAAAGAAGTCTCCTATTTATATTACATTAAATTGGGTTTAAATGGGCCAAATTAGCCTTAGAGGCTTGAATTCCCGGCTTTGACCAAGTTTGACCTGGAGGCACCTTCCTTGACCCTTGGCTCGACCCTGGGCTCGATTTGGCTCAAGATGGCTCGACCTTGGCTTGATGTGGCTCGGCCATGGCCAACCCTGGGCGCTGCTGGGCGCAGGTGGTCGGCAGGCTTGGGCTCTGGTCGGCTGGGGCTTGGGCGCTGGGTGTGTACGGGCGAGCATTGGCGCCGTACTAAGTGTAGGTTGGCGCGGTCCTGGCGAGAGGTGGCGAGCGGGATGGCGCCCGCATGTCGACGCTCGGCGAGTGCTGGCGAGCAGGCGCGGGCGCTGGCGAGAGGCCTCGCGCAGGCGCGAGTTTGCGCGCGCGGGCGCTGCCAGGAGATGTCGCGTGCGTGTGCTACCGAGCGGGATGGTGCACGCGGGCGCGAGCTGGCGTGCACGGGCGCGAGTTTTAGCGAGCATCGGCGAGCCACGGCCACCATTCCAGAATGTTTGGGCATTTTTGAGTCTCTTTTGGCTTGAATTTTGATCCTTAATGCCTTGGCCTATAAAATAGGAATTTTGAACATAAAAACCCAAGAATTTCACCAAACCTCAAGGTAATTGAACCCATTCAATCAAATTAAATATAATAGTAGCAAGAAACACGAAAAATAATAAAACAAGAAAAACGACCTAAAAACCTAACGAAAAACGACTCAAAACTACGAAAATCAATATAAAAATTTATCTAAAAACACGAAGAAAAACACAACAATTACAAGAAAAATAACTACCCCACACTTATTGGTTTGTTCGTCCTCGAACAACAAAAAGAATCGAGAGTGTACACGCAATGAACATTATGTAAAAAGAAAAATCCTTGTGCTTCTCCTTATTAATAAGATGGAAATATCAACACCAACTCGTTATCGTCAAGCATTACTCGTATTACTCTTTCTCAATTGCAAGTCAAAAATATGACTTCCTCTAAAGTGGTATTTTGAGGGTGTTCGCTCAATTCGCTCAAGTGTATATTGGACATGTATACGCTCGAATTGGACAATGCATGCACTCGTCAAGATTTCACAAATTGGACGCTCAAAATTTTTCATAGTACATGATCAAACAAGAATCGAAAGAGGTCTTTATTAAGGGTTGTAATGTTGGCCCTTTGGTAAGGTATGAAACTTTTGGATATAGTGGCTAACACACGATCAAACGTGATCAATAACACACAAAATCCTATCTTCTAAAACCCGAAGCTTATGATCGCTTCACCTTCCCAAATTCACCAAACTCTCATTCGAAACCCTTTTTTAGTTTCACACTCTCTCCCGACTTTATTTTCACAACACTTAGAAGCTTTATGAATTTGCTTCTTTTTGCTAAACTTAGCCTTTTTGAAAATTAGGCTTTACACTTTAGTGCACGCTTTGTCACTTTTCGTGATTTGTGTTGGAGTTTTATTTTTTTTTCTTTTTCGTATAAGCAACTCAAAACCCGAAACCCCCAATCGGTTTCCCTCACATTGCTCGTCAACTAACAATAACCCTCTCACCTCACAATTTATGAAGATATAAGAGCTAAAATCGAGCTCCAGTAACAAGAAATGGGATAAAGGCTCAAGGGGCTCGTTTGGGATTTTTAAGTAGCTTACATATATGAATATGGTCGAAAAAAGGGTGATACATGTGCCTCGAGGTCATTTTCTAATTCAGTCATGTACGAGAAAAATTAAACCTTCTCAAAGCAATTTCCATAAATATGCAAGAAAGCCGATAAATCACACAAGGCTACTCACTAGTTTGCACCGAATTTAGGAGCGAAATCAAAAGAGATTTTAGAACGTTGCAATCTTTTCACGAGAAAATGTTGATTATATATATATATATATATATATATATATATATATATATATATATATATATATATATATATATATATATATATGGGCGGTTATTGGACGAAGCACAAAATTCAACCCCTCACACAAGAGGCCATAAACATGCAAAAACCTGAAAAGTAAACTATTCAAACTTCTAAACACGTGGAGTTGCTTAAACATGTAATAAACACGCAAAAGACACAAAAAACGACTCAACCATATAAATGCGCAAATAGTAAGCGTCACTTCGCCAAGAATGCGTCACTTCGCCAAGGCTCGAGTTAAGAACAACAAAACATGCTTTGTAATACCCGGACCCTAATCACCTATCCACCTCACACTTAAACCATGCATTACCCTCATTTTAATGAAAACCAAGTAAAAGGAGAGTGAATAGAAACTTCCTTATCGGGGCGAGTTTAGGTCGAGTTCGGTGGGGTCCACCTAGGCATCTAAGCAATCTAAGAAAAAACGAGCATGGCTAGCTTCTCCCAACTCCGCGAACGCTGTCAATCTTAACAAATCGCCCAATGGTTGGAGTCGGAAAATAAAACCTAGAAAAGAGAATCACAAGAAATTAAAAACACAAGGAAATATGTACATGAACTTCAACAAAAAAAAATTTTTGTTTGTTTTTCAATTTTTCAATTTTTTTTTTGATTTTTGAATTTTTGAATGTTTTTGGATTTTTCAATAAAATAAAGAAAGAAATGGTAAGGACTTGGGTTGCCTCCCAAGAAGCTCTTGTTTTACGTCACTAGCTCGACGTACTCCATTTTTGATAAGGGTGGGAAGATAATGGGAGGGTCCATCAAAACGATCTCCTCCTTGTCGGGAGGATCCACTCTTTAGAACGTCTTTGGCGCATTGCATAGCTCATATAAGATCCGCCAAAAAGAAACCGTTCCAAATGGGCAAACGACACTCGTCTCGACTAGGTCCTCGGGTGGAATGGTGATTTTAAAGTGACCCGATGACTAGTCCAAGAAACGATAGGAATAATGGCCGGCTATCTTGTTCATCCTTTGATCGACAAATGGGGGAAGGAAATGATCTCTCTTAGTATCCGCTTTCAACTTCTTAAAATCGATCAACATACTCCAACCCATTGTAGCCCTTGTGGCCAACAACCCTCCTTCTTTATCCTTAAGAGCTAACAAGCCGCTCGTCTTGGGCACCAAGTCAATGGGTTTCACCAATTCGCTTTTGGACAGTACGAACATTAAGCCCTCCAATAGCAACCTCCTCATCCCAGCTCTCACCATATCTCCAAGACTCGAATTCAAAGCGCTAACTCCCTCAATCACTCCCGGTATCCAATCAATAGCACTTTTAAGAACATCAACCCCTTTAACCATCCTCTCCTCCTTTTCTTCTCGGTGGGGGTTTGCAAGGATAATAATCGACTCGCTCTCCTCATCCTCCTCAAGTTAATCGTCAATTTTTCCAATCTCATCATCAATAACCCCCACCTCCCCCTCTAAAAAGTCGTCGTTGACCCCAACGACACATCAAGAATCATCTTCACACAAAATTGGGTCAAATAGAGGCACAACGAGCTCATCAAGAAGAAAAAAGGGCTCATCCTCACAACATCCCTCTATATCGACGTTCGGGACAACCACCTCCTCATTGCTCCTCTCTTCCAAAAAAACTCGTTCGACTGTGGCCTTGATGAAATCCATATACACACACTCCTCACAAGATTGGGTTAAAGTAAAAGGTGAGGGGTCAAGAGGAGGAGAAATACTCGGAATCGAAACCATGGCCTCCTCCATCGGTGAGACAACTGAATCATCTACCCCACACTTTTCAAGGAACGTGACCAGAATAGTAGGCGAAGGTAGTGGGTCCACGTGATAAGTTACAAGAGGATCGTGAGGCGGCGGTGGGGCAAAAGATGGAGTGGTACAAGCGGGTCCCACACAAGGAGGAATTGGGTTCGGGCTAGACATTTGAGCGATTCAAGCCTTTAATATCGCTCCAGTTTGGTTGCTTTAGGCTGCTTGTTATGCGCTTCCACCGCGAATTTCGCGATCTTCACCACCGATGGGTCTGTCAGGTTCTTGATTGGCAGAAAATCACCCGGCGCCGGCGCCGCTGCGGAGGAGGCCGCGGCTTGGAATGAATACACAGCAACCCAAATTGTGAGAATGGCCAATAGAAAAGAGAGAGATTTGAATGCCGCCATGTTTTGTTTCTACTGAGAATTTGAAAATCGTTAATGATGAATTGGTGATTGTTACATCGTGTGGATGGTGCTTTTTATAATGGTAATCTGGAAATTTCGAAATAATAACTATGGAAAGTAAGGATCTGCTTTTTAATATGATCGACAGGTGATACTGAAATTACAGTATTGTTATAGTAATCGCAATATTATGGAATTGATTGCAGAAAATTGAAATAAGCATTTGAGGGAAAAATGTAACTGGAAACATTCTCATTTACTTACTCCCATCACCACCAATTCCCATTTTTATCTATTTATTCTAGTCATTCGCACTATTTATAATAATATTTCATTTTAAATAATATAATCTAAATGAACAAATTACCCCAATCAATTCTCATAAACAGAAGTAATAATATCTAATATGGAATGTTTGACCAATTTATAGTAAGATTTTTTAAATCATTATTATTAGTAGTAAAGTAATTTCTAATGTTCAACCACATTACCGTAAAAACTTTTCAATTTATTATTATTATTATTATTATTATTTTTAATTCTCTTGGTAACAAACAAAAGTCGGCAGCTAAAGTCACAATATTTTTATTTTATTTTTTCAGCCCAAACAATAATTTTAATTTATATAATTTTTTTATTAAAGAAATCAGCCATAAAAAAAGTGTTCTCTATATCTATCTATCTATCTATACATAGCGTAATACTCATACGGGTATACGTAGAATATATGTATATACACACAGATTATAATATTGATCAGTGTATTGATAATACATAAATTTTAAGAAAAATAATAATAATAATTAAATATATATTATTTAATTTACACAACGCAAAATTCTCATATAAAATACATTATTAACTCTATTTACATACCTACCGTCTTTATCATAATAGACACTAGTGCAAAAAAATCGATTAGAGGCGCTGTATAAGTGACCGTTCAAAGAAGAACCGCTGCAAAAAGTGTAAAGATAGCGCTTATTAGCAAAGAACCGTCACATATAAATAAAAAAAGTTTAAAAACTTTGTCCGGGTGGCTGTTATTGAATACCAATAATATTGCAAGAGGCGGTTGCTTTAGGAAGCGTCACCAATACTGCGATCGGTGACGCTTATTTGGATAAGTGTCACCAATAACTCCGCTAGGTTTTGGTGTCAGTTTTTAGTAGAAACGCCACCCGAAGTTAACTACTAGAGGCGGTTGGAAATCACAACCGCCACTTATAAATCAAATAAATTTAGAAATAGCAGCCCTAAATCCGAAACACCCACTATTTTCATTTTACCTTCCCGACATGCATACTTCTCTCTAGCTATGCAGATTCCGGTGATCGATCTCGCGCCATACTTGGAATTATCTGGAAAATAGTCGAGGCCCGAAAAAGAGAAGCTCGATCCGGAGCTGAAGAGTTTGTGCGATGAGGTTAGCCGAACCCTAAGAGAGACCGGAGCGTTACTTGTAAAAGATCCACGGGGCACCGCACAAGACAACGACCGATTCCTCGATATGATGGAGAGGTATTTCGAAATGCCCGACGATTTCAAACTTCACAAAGAGCGTCCGCAGCTCCATTATCATGTCTATCTCACTTCTTGATTTTGTAATTCGAGTCTTGATTGGTGTAGTTAGGCATTCTAAAGGGTCATTGTTTAAGTGATTTAACGGATTGTGACCTTGAATTCTATGTTTACTTGTTTCTGTTGGGAATTAGTTATTTTAGTGATTGTCGGCATTTCACCCCGAAATCAATTCATGCGTTTTTACATACATTTTCCTCAGTTGGATTAGGGTAAATACAGTGTTGGATGCTTACTGTGTATGTTTGTTCACCTGCTGGTACCTTGCTTGTGTATGTGGGTCTCTTTTATGCATTTTGCATAATTTTAAATAATTTGTGAATATTTTTAAGTCTAATTCCCGCTGTATACTCCCCGAACCATCAACCAACCAACATAGTGGTAAAAGGCGCGCCTAAGGCGCAAGGCGCTCAAGGCGATGGCCAATACGCCTATCCAGTCAAAAGGCGGGCGCTGTGTGAAAGGCGCGCCTTTTTGTGCGCCTTAGTGCTCCTTTTTTGCGCCTAGCCGTGCCTGACAAACATGGTCAAATATATATATATATATTAATTTAAGAACTATTCATACTTATTAACATCCCAAATGAATATAATAGTTGTTATCGGTTCATAATAATTGTTATAACTTTTGTGTTTAATGTTTAGTTTGCTCTTTTGGGTTACCATGAATAATTTGTTTGTGAAATATAACTATTTTCACCATGTAGTTGCTTATTTGTAATCTAAAAAAAAAGTTAATATATTTTTCATTTTTTAATTTTTGCGCTTTTTGTGCAAAAGGCGTGTGCCTAGCCGTGCGCCTTGCGCCTCAGGCTCCAGAAGGCTTTGCGCCTAGGTGCGCTTCTCGCCTTTTTCAACTATGCCAACCAAACATCCCGAAATTGATCTATAGGATTAAACTCATTCCAATTGCCATTCCCCACAAGCTCACCGAACATATCCCAAATCTTTCACTTGCATCAAATCAAATGGCTTTGGCCCCTCCACCTCTCAAAACCCTAACAAAAGTACTAAAGTTCAACACAGAGGAAGATGTGGCCGTGGCTCTAGCCAAATACACCGCCGATCTCTCCGAATACTACATCAAAGCAAAGGGTTCCTTCTCTCTTGTTCTTTCCGGCGGCACCCTAATTGACACACTCAGGTAAATAGTTTATAATAATTCCTTTGTTTGAATTATTTCAGAAAAATAAAGTATTGGTTTTTTTTCCAAGAGAATAAAATCGGATTGTTCTATTATTTTAATGTTTGAGACTTTGCCTCTAGAGGTTATGAATGTGATTTTTCGCATTTTCTGGGGTATTAGTTTTTGATGTTGTAGGAAGCTGGTAGAGCCTCCGTACAAGGAAACATTGGATTGGTCGAAATGGTTGATATTTTGGGTGGACGAAAGAGTTGTTCCACTGGATCATGAAGACAGCAACTATTTGCTTGCATCCCGGGGCTTTCTTTCCAATGTAATATCAAAAAATTTCAGTATTACATTTCTTGTGAATTTGTTACGTTCTATACTAGTTTCAGATTATTGAGCAATAACATCTTTATTATATCAGTGGCTACCGCATATTTCAGAGTGTTTGCATAAACCTTTATTTTCAGAGTGTGTAGCACAAGTAGAAAACTAGTGAAAATAGAGGTTAGAAGTCCAACAAGTTAAAAGAGAATATATGATGAAAAAAGTTTGTTAAAATGTTATGTGTTTGTATGAAAATATAATCAGAAAGAAATCTAGAAATGTGAAGCATCTCCATTTTTTATTCCAATTATAAATCATGCGGACTCAGAACAACAAAGTTGTCATTTGGAAACTCTAAAACTTACTCTGTTTCAAATAGCTGCAGTTTTAGGATTGTGCTCAAGAATTAAGAAATGGAGAGAAAATTTAAATGACCATATTTATCTTATTCAATCATTTTCCTATTTTCTAATAAGTTGAAGGTGGACAATTCAATGAGAATATAGGGAAATTTACATATGATTAAATGAGTGGCTCAAAGTAGGAATTATAAACATAAGATTACTTTGAAAATGTGAAACAATATGTAATTTTAGGCTAAAACTACAACTATTTTGGAACACAGGAAGAACTTGTTTTGTGCCAAAAATTGTCAAATCATTTTTTTTACCCCCAAGTGTTCGCACACTCCCTTACCAATGATCAGGTAGAAAAATGAGTAGGGGAAAAATTAATAGGGTTAATTTCAAATTCATCCTTTTGAGGTTTGACCTAATTTCAAAAATAAAAATAAATATAATGACCTTCAAAATTACAAATAATACCCCTAAAATTCTATTGTGGCTTACATCTACTTCCTCATAAACTAACATTTCAAAAGCCCCTTCACAAAATCACATCTATAAAAATATTACAGTCAGACCCTTAGTTTTCTGCAACGATTATAGTTTTCAAAGTTAGCTTCTTCTTTTTTTAATTTTATTTTTTTGGGTATTTTGGTAACATCACAGGTACCTATCCCTCCCTCCAACATTTAAGCCATCAACGACAAGAAGTCTCCGGAGGGTGCCACGGCCGACTATGAAAATCGCCTGAAAGAGCTCGTCTCGAAAAATATCCTGCCCATCTCAAACATTAGTGGGTTTCCGAAATTCGATCTCATGCTGCTCGGGATGAGGCCCGACGGCCATGTGCCTCTCTTTTCCCTTCCCGCCAACAGCGCTACGAGAAGGAGAAATGGGTAACTTTCATTACCGACTCGCCCAAACCGCCTCCGCCGAGGATCACTTTCACGTTGTCGGTGATCAACTCGGCTTCAGAGATCGCTATGGTGATCACCGGCYCTGAGTTGGCAGGTACGACTAAGATAGCGTTGGGTACCGCCGGTAATGTTTCGGGCGAGACTCCTTTGCCTTGTACCGAGGTTTCGGCCGAAGGAGAGCTTACGTGGTTCTTGGACAAAGATATTGAAGTAACAATTAATAAAGTAGTTAAATAAATAATGAAATAATAGAGTTTTTCAAAAATAAAAAATAAAAGGGATAAAATAGAAATAAAATAATAGAGGTCTTAATTATATTTATTGTATTTAACGTCTATCTAAACTATGTTAATGATCATTTTATGTTTTTTTTTTATATTTTAAAAATTGATAGCTTTTTATTTTGTACACASTATTTATGTATAATATATAAAATTAATTATCTTTTGATGATATTCTATTTGACATCTACATAAAACTAAGTTTAATATTTATCTATTTATATCATATAAACAATGTCAGATAAGTTTATAAGATATTTCGTGAATAAAATATGGATATACAGTTTCAAAATGATTATTGAGTACAAAATATCATAAAGCAATTAATTAGAAAATATAATATTTTTGTTAAATTATAATTATATTTATCTAAATAGTTTTCTGATCTTAGATAAACTTTGTAGTTATCATCATTGATTTTTTTTAACACACACACACGCATATATACCTTACACACTAAATGTAGATTCAGATGAAAAATTGAAAAAGGAATGCATAGGATATCCATGGCCATAATAGCAACTTCAAGAGTGCAATATTGAATTAATTACCAATAAGAATGAATATTAAAATGGTCTCCATAGTTCAATCTTGTCTCTTCTAAATAAAGATATAATTTCCGAACATTGAGACTACCAACATTATTGAAAGATTTGAATTTCTAAACAAAGAAAGAAAATAATAAATAAACTAAAACTCCAACAAAGAAGAATGAGTTAATGGAAAATACTGTAATGACACGCACATATAAGAAAAGATAAGGAGAATATGAAAATTACCTTCAAGTTCTTCTTTCTTTCACCTCGTAGAATGTTTAAAGTATCCACGATACTCCACATATGAGATTGTTAGAATAACCACCCAGATTCGTTTCTAAGAGGTGGCCTTCCTAAGAGGCAATGCCAACGTCTTCACCTAGTCTCGCCAGGACCTGGTGGTCATTGACCCAACAATAGCTATTGCCTCAACATTAGCCCCACAACAAAATCGATAAAGCAAAGAAAATGAAACTTTGGGCTGAAGAAAGAAGCCATTATCCAAGCATAAGTATAAAAGCTATTACGATCAAAGCACATCCAGGAGATATAGTTTCCAGAATGGCCGTCCAATGTTGTTTTGGTGCCTCAACCGTGCTTGACTTTAGGGACCTCAATCGTGCTTTCCCCAAAAACCATTACCCACTGCCAAGGATAGACCAGCTCATGGACTCCACCTCGGGTTGTGAACTTCTCAGTATGATGGACGCTTCTCAGAGTTACCATCAGATCAAGCTGGCCAAACAAGACTAGAAGCGGGTCAGTTTCATAACCTCAAAAGGAATGTACTGTTATGTGGTCATGCCCTTTGGACTTAAGAATGCAGAAGCTACTTACCAGCGGTTGGTGGAAAAAATGTTTAAAGATCAGCTTGGGAGAAACATGGAGGTATATGTGGATGACATGTTAGTCGAGAGTACTAAGGCAACCTCGCATGTGGACAACTTGAGAGAGAAACCATGAGGAAATATTGAATGAAACTTAACCCTAAGAAATGTGCATTTGGGGTACGAGCTGGGAAGTTCTTGGGATACAAGGTCACAGAGAAGGGGATAGAGGCTAATCCAGAGAAAATCAAGGACATCACGGATATGCAGCCTTCGTAGAATGTTAAAGAGATGCAATGTCTGGTGAGGCGAATGGCAGTCCTTACCAGGTTTGTCTCCAGTTCGGCAGAGAAGAGCCTGCGATTTTTCCGATCCCTACAAAGAAATCTCGATTCCAATGGGGCGAGGAATGCGTAACAGCATTTCACAAATTAAAAGAACATTTATCTAGTGTGTCCTTGCTCACTAATTCGGTCGTGGGTGAGCCCCTTGTCCTATATATGTCTGTGGGGAGACAAGCAGTGAGCATGATTTTGCTCAGTGAAGATGGCAGAGCACAAAAGCTAGTGTATTATTGGAGCAAGGTATTGTATGAAGCCGAACTCCGACACGTAGAGGTGCAGCGAGCTATGCTAGCCTTAATTGGTACAGCTCTCAAGCTCCGAACCTATTCTCTTCATGATCAATTGTGTTCTTTATTATTTTGGATTTATGCCATTGAATATGTTGATGATTGTTACCTGGATCTTACGGGTCTAGTGCCAAAATCATTCAGAATCATCAGTTGGGTTTGTTGGGTACTAAATCTACAATTTGGGATTAACAACCCTAGCTTGTAGGTAAAGTGTTTGATGAAATGCCCAAGTGGTAGTGGAGAGGATTCTAGAGCCCTAGACCCTTGTTTTCTTAAATCTTTTCAAAGTTTTTGATTTCATTGTTCATCGTTTGAATCAACATATTTATTTCGAGTGTTTAGATTAGCTTTTTCATTAATTTCTTATTCGTGAAATAAAACACAAAAAGAACCTCTAATTAGTTTTCCTCAAGAATTCAACTCGGTTTAACTTGCCAACCTACAAGCAAACTCGTACTCTTGCCAACGAACTTTTTATGCTTGACAAACTTATATTTAAAAAGTAGGTGCAGAAAGTTCGAATCAAAGGATGAAGTAAACGAGTTTGAAGAAGAAGGGGATTGGCGTAAACTCATTAAAGCACACTTGGAAAAGAGAGATTATCCTGATAACAAGAAGGATGCAACAAAGATACGGGTCAGGTCATCCTGATTTTGCGTAGACAAAGGAGAACTATTCAAGAGGGTTTTTGACAACCCCACTTACGATGCTTAAGCCCAAAGAAATTCGCTTATGTTCTAAAAGAAATCCACGGGGGATGGTGTGGTAATCACATGGGCACTAGGGCGTTAGCAAGCAAGGAAATGAGGGCAGGTTACTTTTGGCCATAGTTGCAGCAAGATGCAGAGACTTTCATGAAGACATGTGATCGATGACACAAGCACTCCCCCTTATGCATCGGCCAACGAAAGAGCTCATGGAAATGAGCTCTCCTTTCCCTTTTGCGAAATGGGGAATCGATCTGGTTCGGCCTTTCCTTATGGCCTCAGGCCAAAAGAAGTTCCTGATCGTAGCTATAGATTATTTTATCAAATGGTTAGAGGTAGAGGCAATAGCTAAAATCACGAAGGAAGTGGTCATGCAATTTATTTGGAAGAATATTGTGTGCCAATTTGGTTCCTAAAGAATACTCGTGTCAGACAATGGAATGCAATTCATGGGAGCTCGTATACAAGCTTGGTGTACAAAAATGAAAATAGCGCAGCACTTCACATCTGTATACCACCCCAGGCGAACAGCCAAGTTGAGGTGACTAATCGCATCTTAGTGCAAGGGATCAATGTGCGTATAGAGAAGTTAGGAGGTAAATGGGTGGAAGAGCTCAGCTCAATCCTGTGGGCATATCGAACTAATCCCAAAGAGAACATGTGAAGAACGATGTTCATTCTGATATACGGCATGGATGCTATGATCCCTGCAGAGATCGGAGCGGAAACCAAAAAAATACAAAACTTCAATGAAGGGCAAAACGAGTTATTGAGGCTGGACGCATTGGATTTAATAGAAGAGAACATAGATCGGGCTTTCTTAAATATGGAGCATATGAGGAGGCGGATTAGAGAAACCTATAATAAGTCTGTAGTCAAGAGGAAATTCCAAGTAGGAGACCTAGTTCTTTGATGGGCCGATTTTGGGCAAGACCTGAGAAAAATTAGTTGCTACATGGTAGGGCCGTAAAAGGTCACAAGAATTCTTGCGGGAGGAGCTTATGAACTTGAAAAGATGGATGTAGTAAAATTACCATGAGCATGGAACATAACAAATTTGCAAATGTACTATGTGTGAAGCTAATGTACCACAGTTGTTTATAAGCGGAATTGTGGTTAATTTAATTTGTGTTACAGAATGAACTGACTTGATGAGTCAGTCAAGGGCAAGAGCCCCAGAAATAGGCCCGATTGGCCAAGGGGTGGATAGCCCTAAAACACTTGGATTGATTGGTCATTCAAGGTTAAGAGCCCCAAAACTTGCCCAATTGGCTGAGGGGTGGGTACCTTAAAACACATGACTTTGATTGGTTAGGCAAGGGCAAGAGCCCCAAAAAACTTGCCTAATTGGCCAAGGGGTGGATACTCCTAAAACATCTGACCTAAAATGGTCAGCCAAGTGCAAGAGCCCTAAGAACGGGCCCGATTGGCTTACGGGTGGATATACCTGACTGACCCGAGTGGTCAATTAAGGGTAAGAACCCAATAAATTGATCAGGGGAAAACACCTCTTTTATCTAAGGAATACCCTTATGGGTGATTAGATAATCTCGATTATAAAGTTTTATGAGTCCAAGCAAGATATAAAAAAGTGAATACAAACCAGAACTCAGTTAAAAGAAATTCACAAATATCAAGAATCACAAGGAAATGCTTGCATTATTTGATTAAAAAAAAAAACACCAAGTATAGCCCATGGGGTTATCATGAAACGAGAAGACCAGACCTCAGGCTTGAGGGAAATTTGTACAGAGCATGTGTGCTTTAATTTAGAGCTCGATTGGAAGAGTTTTAAGGATCGGATGAGGAGGCCCTCCGATCTCCAGCTAAGACTCGGTGAATACACTACAGTTCTTGCACGGTTTCATAAAGGCAAAGACGATACTTATCGACATGCTCAGTTTCATTTTGGGTTTCGCCAATGATGGTAGATAAACGGCGCACCAATCTGAGTAGATCGGCACTCTCCTGTTGGAGTTTCTGGATCAATTGGTGAAGCTCGGACCATTCATGTTTATAATGAAATTTCTTCTGCCTTTTTCTCTCCAGGAGTTTGCGTAGCATGGGAAATTTTTTGCGAAGGTTAGCATTTTACTCTAAAAGGAGGAAATTTTCATTGAAATAAGAGAGGTTTTTGTTTTTGAGATTGTCTATCTCCTCAATTAAAGATGCAGACGCCATAGTAGTAATGCATAAAGAAGAAAAGCTTTTTATATAAGGAAAAGAGAGAGTACATAGTACAAAGTTTTTTTAGACTTTCGGAAACCCTAAACTTTACAAAAAGAAAAAAATAACTAGATCTGAAATATTGTTCATAACAAAACAAAGCAAATAATCCAAAAGAGAAGGAGAATAGGCCTACGCCTCGTGATCTCCAGTGCTCAGTTTTCTGCCGCTCTACCTAGTCACCCCGAAGACCTCCCCGAAGTCTTTCTCATATTGGGGCCGTCTCTAGCTCGCCAGGACCAACAAAGGTCGGGGAGGAGGTGGTTGCTGGAAGACAAAGGGTCAAGACCTGCTCTGGGTGAGAGGAGGGGCCTTGGTCAGGAGCATTGAAGACCTAGAGAACGTGCTCGGCAAACTCCAGGGTGCAGAGCTTATGTAGGAGATCATCCTCCTTAACAAAGGTTAGACCTGTAGGCTTAGCTGGATCCTCTAGGATTCTCTTACGGTTGAAGGGGGTAGAGGGGTTCTCTTTGGACCACTTCTCGTAGGCACCCTATCCGAAATTGTAGTAGACTTCAGCTTCTAAGAAGAGAAGTTCATATAGCTCTTTTGAATGATAAAAGGCTCGCTTAGTTACCTCTTGGGTTGTTTGGATAAGTTTCAACCCCTCTTCAGATTTAAGGAACTCGGTTTGCCCCTCAACCCGACCTTCAGATAAGCCCTCAATACGAGCCTCAGAAACTCACTTTTTTGCATATTCTTCTTGAGGAAGCACTTCAGCTCAGGCCCTCCCCTCTCCTTCTTGAGATCTCTTTAGCTAAACCCTGGAGCTCTGTCACCCGGGCCCTGAGTCCCTTCATCTTGACTCCTTTTTTTCTGCAGAGACTCACCAGCCTCTTTTATCCCTCCTTAAGGGTCGCATGCTCCTTAGCTAGGTCGGCATTCATTAGAGAACAGTGAGCCCAAGCAACCATGATGGCCCTCTTAGTGGCGCATCGATACAACCATAGTGATGAGAGGTAAAAATAATGAGAGAGGAAGAGAGAGTGGGGAGGGAGAAAAAAAGAAGACAGTTACCCTTGCTTAATCCTAGCAAAGAGATTCGATCAACTCGGGATCTGACCGTTTCTCCAAGGTGAAGCGGTTAGAGGAGGGGAGATGCCCTTGAACAACTTAGACTGCCACCTCTCGGGGGCAATCTAGGACAGACATGCTAGTGAACACGTTTAGGTTGGGGTTTTCCACCTTGGATCATGAAGGTGCAACCCCTTTCCCAGATCAGGCTCATTTGCGTAGCGCGAGTGCTTGCTTGTCCCTCAATTCAGAGAAAAACGTTAGATTCAGGTCTGACTGGTCCCTCTTGCATGGCCATTTCCTCTGGTCTAGTCGATTCTCCAGGCCTGGCCGGCTCTTCGAGAGAAATTTCTTCTGCCGGTGGAGCAGACATTTGTTTACGTGCGGCCATCATATTTTTCATCATGGTGACTGCAAGAGAATTTATAAAAAATGTAACAATGGAAATACGAAAGTAATACTTAATTCTTGGTAGATAAGAAATATATGAGTGAGAAGGTCGGAACTGGATAGCTCTTTTAATATACTGATCTCAGGAGATAGAGGGCCAGTCTTCTCTCTAGAATTGAAGAAGCTTGGGACGGTGGGATTGAGGAGTTTAGATATATGGAAGAATTTTTTATTTAAGGCTAGGATGATCTTTTTTAGAGCAAGAAGTTGTTCTCCTCTGGTTAGATTAGCTTGAGCAGGAAGAGTGCTGATGGATACCGGAGAGAAACCCCAGTCATCTGAGTAGTGAACAAAGAAGAAAATTTTCCTTTAGGCCTTTTTGGAGGAAGGGTTACCGATCAGAAATTGAACGTCGGCTCAGACCGATAGGTAGAAGAAGCCGTAAGATGAGATTTTAGCCTGAAATAGAAAATAGAATATCTGGGTCGTGGGAATAAGCCCAGAAAATCGCGCTGCTAGATGAAACCCTATGTTATCCTAAAGATGTTAGGTACAAATTGATGTAATGGAATCCGGTACAGCCGGGACACCGCCAATATGAAAGGGTGAACGGGAAGACTAAACCTGGCCTGAAACTGGTCGGTGAAAAAAGTTAAATAATCAGATGGCGACTAAGACGCCCTTTTACCAGCATCAGGATTGATAAGAGAAAACTCATTAGAGATCTGGAATCTGTTTCTCAGCTCTTCCAGAGTTTGGTCACTAATGGTGGAAATAATATTATTAGGGCCGCCGTCCTGAAGAAGAGAATTTCGTTCACCAAAGCAAGTTAAGGATAACGTTGCAGAGGAAGACGTTGATGAAAGAGTAATTTTAGTGGTTTAAAAGGTTCATTGGCTTGGTATTATCGGAATTCGATTCAATTGACGAATCGAAGTGTTTGTAGCTTGAAGAAATAAGAGGAAAGTGAAAATAAAGCAATTAAACTAACTAAAATAAACTAGGAAATGAAATTGCAAATTGGTCGTATGCCTCGTCATATGCCTCGAAATGAAAAGTCAAAGAAATAATGAAAATAAGCAAGAACAAGCAAAGTTTCATCAAGTACAACTAGACTAGCCTAGAGTACAACCATGCTTGCATGAACATAAAATATAGAAAAATGAAAATTGACATAAAATCTAGAAAATAAAACTAAACAAAGCATATGAAATACTCAAAATAGAAATCCAAGACTCGATCTACGATCTAGACGTGTCACTCATCTAGATTCCATTAATGATTCACAAGATCAAACAACAATTCTAATAGCTAGGGCAAAAAGCATAAAATGAAGGACAAGCATGAAACATATGAAAATACTCAAAGTAAAGACGATCGAGTACTCGATCTATGATCTAGATGTGTCACTCATCTAGATTCCATGGACGATTCATATGATCTAACAAGAAATCAAAGAGCTAAGGAAAAAAGCATAAATTGAAGAACAAGCATGAAACTAAAGAACAACTTACTTGAATTTAAAAGGGAATCTAAAAGCTTGAATGAAATTACAATAAAAATAAAATCCAAGGGAGTACTTGAATTCTTCTTGATCTTACAAACCCAAGGAAAGCTTGAAAATTAAATCTAAAATCTAGAGAGATAATTTTTAATCCCAAAACCAAGCTTGGGTTGGGAGGAATGAGAGATGATTTCTAAAAATGAGAGTTAGGTCCTATTTATACTAAGTTTAATTGGGTTTAAATTGGTCAATTAGGCTTTAAGGCTTAGTTTCTCGGGTTTGACCAAGTTTAACCCGAAATGGGCTCCCTAGCCACTTTGCTAGCACTTTTGGCTTGGTTGGCTCGGTCTTGGGCGTCCATGGCTCGTGGTGGCTCGATCTGGGTGAGCCTGGGCGTGGTGGGGATACGTGGGCACGCGCTAGGCGCTGATTTAGGCACTGCTTTAGGTTCCACTTTGCTGCTTAGGTTGCTACCTAGGGGTGCTGCTGGGCGCCAGTTTAGGCACTGCTTTAGGTGCGAATTTAGGCTCTAGTTTGTTGCCTAGGTGTGCTGCTGGGTGCCAATTTAGGCGCGAATTTAGGAAAGCCTAGACCACCATTCAAGAATATTTTTCCATTTTGGAGCTTGCTCTTAGCACCGATTTAGGCATTCAATTAGGTAAGGTTGGGCTTGAGTTTTGGCCTCTGTGCCTTAGATTAAATTCAAATCATTAAACCACCTATTAAATGAGAATTTTAAATATTGAAACCCAAGAATCACTCCAAACCTCCAATTAATTGAAGTCATTAAACCCAATTAAATGTAAAATTAACCAAAAGCACGAAAAACAACAAAACGAAAAAACAAACGAATAACCTAACGAAACTCGATTAAAAACTACTAAAATTAACATAAAAATCTAAATAAAAACACGAGAAAAACACCACAATTACATGCAAAAAAACCACCCCACACTTATCGGTTTGTTCATCCTCGAACAACGTAAAGAATCGAGAATGTACATGTAATGAACATTATGTGAAAAGAGAAATCCTTATGCTTATACTTATTTATATGATGAAAGTATCAACAAAAACTCGTTATTTGTCAAGCATTCCTCGTATTACTCTTTCTCAAATTAAAACCAGAACGATGGCTTCCTCTCAAATGTAATTTTAAGGGTGTTCGCTCAATTCACTCAAGTGTGTTTTATATGAGACATGTATACACTCAAATTGGACAATGCATGCACCTCGACAAGATTTGACAAATCATAAACTCAAATTTATCCATTGTACATGACCAAAAAATAATCAAAAGATTGGGTTGTAATGTTGGCTCTTTGGTAAGGAATGGAATATTTGGATATAGTGGCTAACACACGATCAAAAGTAATCAATAACACAGAAAGTCCTACCTTCTAAAACCCAAAGCTTATGACTGCTTCTCCTTTCCCGAATTCCAAAACTTTCATTCGAAACCCTTTCCTTCACTCACACACTTTCCCGAATTTTATGTCTCAACACTTAGAAGCTTATTGAATTCGCTTCTTTTTACTGATATTAGCCTTTAAAGTAGGTTTTTCACTTGAATGCACGCTTGATCACTTTTCGTGATTTGTGTTGGAGCTTTATTCTTCTTTTTTTTTTTGTATAATCAACTCGAATCCCGAAACCCATAATTGATTTCCCTCATATTTCTAGCAAACTAACAACATACTCTCTCACCACACAAAATATGAAGATATAAGAGCTAAAAACGAGCTCGGCTAACAAGAAACGGGGTATAGGCTCAAGGGGGCTTATTTGGGATATTTTTAGTAGCTTATATATTTGGATACAGCCGGAATAAGGGTGATATATGTGCCTCGAGGTCATTTCCAAATTCAATCATGTATGAGCAAATCCAATCCACCTCAATGCAATTTCCATAAAAATGCAAGCATGCCGATAATTCACACAAGGCTACTCACTAGTCTGAACTGGGTTTTGGAAAACAAAATAAAAGAGCTTTTCGAGCATTGCAATCTTTTCCTGACCAAATGTTGGTTATACATATATAGGCGAGTTTTGGATGAAGCACAAAAATTCAACTCCTCACACAAGAGACCATAAACATGTAAAAACCCGACAAGTAAACTCTTCAAACTTCCAAGCATATGGTGATTGATTAACAATGTAATAAAGACACAAAACTGACTCAACCATATAAATGCACAATTAGTAAGCGTCACTTCTCCAAGAATGGATCACTTCGCCAAGGCTCGAGTTAAGAAAGATAAATCATGCTTTATAATTGGCTTGAGATTGTCAGTATCTTTGGATTCTTCAACGGCGACCACTTTCATATTGTACTTCTTTGAAATTGATCTTAGCAGTTTTCCAACCAAACGTGAGTTGGACCCGGCCTCGCCAAGATCTCCACATTCATTTGCTATGTCTGACAGTCTCATGGCATAGCTTACAATAGACTCCTTTTTTGTCCATTCTCATGGATTCAAACGTAGAGGTTAGCATTCGCAGGCGTGATCTCTTCACACTCGGAGTCCCTTCGCATATCCTTTGGAGGGCATCCCATGCATCTTTCATCGATTCGCAATTTTGGATAACCTTGTAGTAGTTCATATCAACAAAACTACACAGGGTGTTAATGGTTTTGGAGTTCCAGTTGGCCAGGGCTATCTCGTCAGCCGTCCAGTCTTGCTCTCTCTTGATTATCGTGTCACCTTCAGCATCCGTGACTCGAGGCCTTTCCCAACCAACAAGAACAGATKTCCAGGCTCGTTCATCAATGTTTTTGATAAACCAGCGCATTCTTTGTTTCCAGAGAGAATAGTTCTCCCCGTTGAGAATTGGAGGTCTTGGAATTCCTTGAGCGTCCATCAGATTGACTCTACAAAACAAGGATCGAAATACTTAGTGTCAAGTACCGTGCTCTGGTACCAATTGTAGTTTTCTAGTTCTCTAATTTTAAAGAAAATAAAATTTCTTATGCAGAAAGCAGATGTTGTGACTGGTGATATAACATCAGTTCCAACATCAGTTTACTGAACAATTTAAAAACAGATAAAAAAATAAACGCAGCGGATAAAATAAATTAAATACAAAGATAAAACTTTTAGCCCATAAGAAAATGTTCTTACGGACTTGGGTATACAAACCCGGAAACTATATTACAAACCCGGAAACTATAAATTAATTACAAAGTACTAAGTAATATATGAGAACAATTGTATCAAACTTGATACGAAAATACTTGTTGCTGTGAGAAATATACTCGTCCGTTGGTTACGCAACGTCTAAGAACTCTTGATCCGAATCCCAGCTCTAAGTATGACTGATGCTCTGCGTTCTTACTTCTTGAAATCTTTGAACCTTGTTCTTCTGATTTCGTTCTCTGTCTTGCGTGCGTTCCTTCTATGTTTTGCGTCCGTGACCTTCTTTTGCGTCGACCAGTCTTTTATAAAAATAAAGGACTCCTAAACTTGATGGACAAGTTTAGCTAAACTAAGGTAATTAAATAAAGTTCTAACACTACCTTAGGTAAGAAGTCTAGAGTCCTAATAATATAAAAACTCTAAGAAAGGCAAACTACCAAAAAAGAATTACTGCGGATAAATTCTCAACATGTGATGTGTGCGGCGACTCTTCAATTGTCCCTGAGGACCACGTTCTACCAGGTTAGACATGGTTTTCAATTTTTTTAGATTGGGTTTACTTATTTCCAATGACACTGGTACGTCCAAACTTGTGATGCTTACGTAAATTTATACTTATGAAACGTACACATAATTTTGTGTTTGATGTTTGGATTATTTTCTGATAATTTCAGGATCATGGTGTTTTTTCTTACTTCCAAGTATCTTGTGTTGTCATATGATATATATGTTCCGGACTTTGAGTACCAGATTCCATATGACACATCTTCTGAGGCTAAATATATATGGTAAGTTTTGGTGGTACTTTTTTGTTTTCGAATTATGGGCGGCGAATAAAGTGTTTTGACATTATTTATATTTTAATATGTTGAAGGTGAAATGTGGTGTGCATGGTGACACTGGGCCTGCATGTAATGCTGCTGGAATGATAGATCGTATGATATTGGGTGTTAAACACTTATATTGGAAACCAATATATGCCCGAACAGAAGTAACTCTAGCTAAATCTGCATTTTTCACCTGGCATATGTAATTCTTTTTTATTGTAATTGTTATTTATTTATTTTTTTCTTTGTTCCTTGGACAGCAATGCAGTATCAACTTACCAGACTATGGCCCACTTCCTCCTAATGCTCCTTCTTGGTGTCAAGCCCCATTTGACCCGGAAGGATGTTTAAGGTTTTCTTTAATAGAGAGCGACCTGATAAGCCCAGGTCGCCTGGTCATAAACTGCTTAGCGACCTCAAGAAGAGTGTAGTGCCAGGTCGCACTGTTGGCGACCTAATGCCTGGCGACCTGGTGATGAGCGCAGTGCCAGGTCGCATAATTGGTGACCTCTCAGGTCACACGATCGGTCGATCAAAGGACGAGCGTACTACCAACAATGAGTCACGGATGAGAACAACATACCCGACGTCAGCTGATGGTGTCAGCCCCAATTCAGTACATCCAGCTGTTAGGATGTACTATAGCAATAGTAACCACAGAATTTGAATTAATGTACTGTAGCAGTTTTAGCCACACATTTTAGAGTTACCTTTACTATAAATAGTGGCACATTCCCTGATGTAATTATGCAGAAATGAATGAATGAATTCTGGGAAAAAGATTGAATTCAAAATATTCCAAATATGTGTTCTTTACTTTTTATCATGGTATCAGGGCAGGTTTTTACCTGACTCTGAACACCTATTTTACCTCCTTTCTCGACTACTTCTTCCCTACCCTTACATCTGATGGAGGGTACTATACCTCCACATCATGAGGCTCAAGCGAGCTCTCACGCAGTATTTCAAAACACTTCTCTTTCTTCTCAAAGCTCAAACTCAACTATCCAGCTGTAAAATTAGCTCATCTCTATCAAACTAAATGACTCAAATTATCTACTTTGGAAAATGCAAGTTTATACAGCCGTCAGAGGGTACGGGCTTGAAGGCTATCTTATTGGAGAAATCAGGCCCCCACCGCAGTTCGCTGAAGGATCAGTTAACCCAGAATTTCAGCTCTGGGTCCGTCAAGATCAATTGTTAGCATCTTGGCTTCTCTCCTCTCTTTCTGAAAGTCTACTTACCATGATGGTTGGTCTTGCATCCTCGAGAGAAATCTGGCAATCTCTGGATGCCAACTTTTCCAGCCAAACTGCAGCTAGGAAGATGCAGTACAAGATGCAGCTCTCCTCTATCAAGAAAGGAACAATGAGCATCAGAGAATATGTTAACAAAGTCAAGAGTTGTTGTGACCTGCTCGCTTCAGCTGGTCAACCCGTTTCAGAAGAAGATCAAGCAATGCATGTTCTCACCGGGCTTGGAGGAGATTTTGACCCGGTAGTGGTTGCTGCTACAGCTCGGAGTGACTCACTCACCCCCAGGAACATTCTACCTCTGTTATTAAGCTTTGAAAACAGACTGGAAGCAGGGAATCCATCCAACTTCATCAATACCGAATGATCAAGCCCTACTATCAACTTTGCCAATCAGTACTCTGGCCAGAAGAAGGACACCTGGACTGGTGCAGGAGCGAACAGAGGAAGAGGTCGCCACCCTAGAAGAGGTGGCCGAGGGAGGACCAACAGCTACAGAGGACAAGGTGGAAGAGGCTTCAGATCAGGAAATAGGTCGCCTTGCCAAATATGTGGTTACTCTAATCACTCTGCTGACAAATGCTATTATCGTTTTGATACTGCCTACACTGCCCAGTCCAATACACAGAACAGTCCCAACACCTCAACGAGCTCCTACTATGCCTATCCTGTGACTCAATCCATTGATCCCTCTGCCTTATCACTGTCGGATTCATGCAGCGATGCGAGCTGGTATGCTGACTCTGGAGCCTCTCATCATGTCACAAATGATCTTGCTAACCTCAACATGGCCTCAAAATTTCAAGGAAATAACTAGGTTCAAGTAGGAAATGGATCAGATTTGTGTATTTCTCATATTGGTAATTCACAGTTTCATTCCAGCAATAAATCCTTTTTACTCAAAAAACTTCTTCATGTACCGCACATTACTAAAAACCTCATCAGTGTCTATCAATTTGCTCAAGATAATTCTGTTTACTTTGAATTTCATCCTACCTCTTGCTATGTAAAGGACCAGGTTACACATCAAATTCTTCTCCGAGGCTCTCTTAGGAATGGTCTCTACAAGTTTGARATCCAGCTCGCCAACTCCTCCAYCTCGCCCAATCTCAGCTCGCCATCAACCACACCTACCTCCTTCATGAAACAACACCCTAGTGTCTTCATCACTGAGTCCAGTGATTCGAATAAAGAAGCRACTCTACAGTTGTGGCATCTTAGACTAGGGCATCCTGCCAATAATGTATTACAAGAAGTTCTCAGAACCTGTAATCTTTCTATTTCCAATATTAATAAATTTCTCTTTTCTACTTGTTGTGCTTGTCTTCAGGGTAAAAGTCATAAACTACCTTTTTCTCCTTCGGAGACCGAACACACAAAACCCTTTGATCTTGTACATACTGATGTTTGGGGTCCTGCTCCTGTCAAATCCTCGAATGGATTCTCCTATTATGTCTCATTTATTGATCATTATACTCGATATACCTGGATCTATCTGGTAAAACATAAATCTGATGTGCTCGCTTCCTTCTCCCACCTGCAAAATCTTATCCTTACTCAGTTTAATTCCAAAATTAAGTCAGTACAAAGTGATGGAGGGGGGGCATTTATATCCCTTACAAATATGTTTCACTCCTCAGGGATACACCACAGAATCTCTTGTCCCTACACACCTCAACAAAATGGCCTTGCGGAAAGAAAACATAGGCACATTGTTGAAAAAGGTCTCTCTCTCCTCTCCCACTCTCATCTACCTATCAAATACTGGGATGATGCCTTCACCACTGTTGTCTATCTCATAAATCGATTACCGTCTAAAATAACTCAGAACAAAAGTCCTCATCAGCTTCTACGAAATCAAGTTCCCAACTATGCCCATCTCAAACCCTTTGGGTGTCTTTTTTATCCTCATCTTAGACCGCTAAATAAACACAAGATTCAGTTCAGGTCGCTTCCTAGTACATTTCTTGGTTATAGTGAACACTATAAGGGGTTCAAAGTACTACTACCAGGTAACAAAGTTATAATCACCAGACATGTGATCTTTGACGAGCTCAAATTTCCCTTCTCTAAAACCTCTGAACCTCATTTCTGCACTACGGTTCAACCATCGATCCTTGGTCCACCTCCTATATCACAAGCGACCTCGCCATATGTGTCAGCGAGCTCCACACCTGTGCCTGCGAGCTCTCCTCACCCACGTTCGACCTCTCCACAACCATGTGCGACCTCATCACACTCACCTGCGACCTCCACACGGTCTCATGATCAGCCCTCCATACTTGGTCCACCTCCCAGTCCTCCCCATCAACCAATTACACTCTCCTCTGACCAATCTAGCCCGCCTACTATTCCTCTTACTGTAAAATTACCAATTATGGGCTCTCCGCATGCCTCTTCTTTTCCTCGTACTAACCCTCTTGCAGGTACACACCATATGGTCACACGGGCTAAGGCAGGTATTTATAAGCCTAGGGTGCTCAGTACTCGAATTCTTGAATTTAAGGAGCCCTCCTCCTAAGTTGAGGCTTTAGCTCATCCTAAGTGGAAGGCGGCCATGAGTGAGGAGTATGCAGCTCTTCTTAAAAATCAGACATGGTCCCTTTCTGAGCTACCTACGGGAAAGTCCTTGATTGGTTGCAAATGGGTGTTCAAATTAAAGACTCATGCTGATGGTTCTGTTGCTCGTTATAAAGCTAGATTGGTCGCCAAAGGATACAGTCAGGTGCCCGGGTTTGATTTTTCTGATACTTTCAGCCCGGTTGTTAAAGCTACAACTATCCGAGTTGTGCTCTCCATTGCCGTCAACTGTAATTGGTTAGTTCAACAATTGGATGTCAATAATGCCTTTCTACATGGCGACCTGGACCGCGAGATCTTCATAGCTCAGCCACCTGGTTTTGAACAGGAAGGTACCAGTTCTCTGGTGTGCCGATTGTCAAAAGCTATTTACGGGCTTAAACAGGCCCCTCGTGCTTGGTTTGGAAAAATACGAGCTGTTCTTATTGGTTTTGGTTTCTCTGCTTCTCGAGCTGATAGCTCTCTCTTCCACTCCCACAGCTCCGCAGGCTGCATCTGGGTCTTAGTATATGTTGACGACATTCTTGTCACTGGCAGCGACAAGGTTGGAGTTTCGCGACTCATTAATCACTTTGATTCCACCTTCTCTCTAAAGAATCTCGGTGAACTACATCATTTTCTTGGCATTGAGGTCATGCCCATTGCTCACGGTCTACATTTGAATCAAGGCAAGTACATTTCAACTCTTCTTGAGCGAGCAGGTATGTCTGGAGCTAAGGCTACACCTACACCAATGGTTGTCTCCCCTGTTCTCTCAAATTCCCAGGGGGAGCCCACAGTTGATCCAACCTTTTATCGTAGTATTGTTGGCGCACTTCAGTATATCACTATTAATCGCCCCGATATCTCCTACAGTGTGAACAAAGTGTGTCAATACATGCACTGTCCTCTCAGCACTCATTGGCGAGCTGTCAAGCGAATTCTGCGATATCTTGCTGGTACCACTTCTTATGGGCTCACCTACACTACAACATCATCCTTTACTCTGACAGGTTTTTCAGACTCCGACTGGGCTGGTGATCTGGACGACAGAAAATCTGTCACTGGTTTTTGTATTCTTCTAGGTCGCAATATTGTCTCCTGGTGTTCTAAGAAGCAGACCTCTGTTTCAAGGTCCAGCACTGAGGCTGAATATCGCAGTCTCGCTCATGCTACTGCTGAGATGGTTTGGATCCGCTCCTTGCTCAGCGAGCTTCAGGTCACGCTTCCCGCTGTTCCCACAATTTGGGTCGATAATCAGAGTGCTATTGCTGTTGCGTCTAATCCTGTTCTACATGCTCGTACGAAGCACTTTGAATTGGATCTTCACTTTGTCGGCGACCTCATTGACAAGAAATTGCTACAAGTTTGGTTTGTCCCCTCCATTGATCAGACTGCCGATATCTTCACCAAACCTCTATCTCATCAATTCTTTGCTCGGCTCAGAAACAAACTCTCCGTTGTTCCTCTCGCCGCCCTCGAATTGAGGGGGGATAATAGAGAGCGACCTAATAAGCCCAGGTCGCCTGGTCATAAACTACTTAGCGACCTCAAGAAGAGTACAGTGTCAGGTCGCACTGTTGGCGACCTAATGCCTGGCGACCTGGTGATGAGCGCAGTGCCAGGTCGCATAATTGGTGACCTCTCAGGTCACACGATCGGTCGATCAAAGGACGAGCGTACTACCAACAATGAGTCACAGATAAGGACAACATACCCGACGTCAGCTGATGGTGTCAGCCCCAATTCAGTACATCCAGCTGTTAGGATGTACTGTAGCAATAGTAACCACAGAATTTGAATTAATGTACTGTAGCAGTTTTAGCCACATATTTTAGGGTTACCTTTACTATAAATAGTGGCACATTCCCTGATGTAATTATGCAGAAATGAATGAATGAATTCTGGGAAAAAGATTGAATTCAAAATATTCCAAATATGTGTTCTTTACTTTTTATCATTCTAATGCCTCTTTGTCTTAGTATTTGTAATTTGTCTGAGTGTTGCTTGAAGTGATATAATTGAGCAATCTTTAATATGATGCATGGTCTAACTATTTTATTGTTAAACCTCGTTCGGTCATTTTTGTAGTATAGTGATGGCGATTGTCACGTGCTTGAAAGGTTTACAATATGTGCACATTATTGCTCACTTTAAGGTACAAACAAGAATTACTATTATTAAGAGCAGGATAACAATTACATTTTGGGGGGTCTCATTATTGACTTATCTTACTCAGGATCACAAAAGGAGACTTTTGCTTTGGTTGGTACCATCATCAATTTAATAGTCGTGGGCTTGCTGTGTGACATATTTGTTAAGATTTTCCTTTCATTGTTTTCTCATATGATACCAAATAACCAAGGTAGACTAGGTTGATTGTCGCTTAAATAATAATTTTCGCCAGTCCCGACTTGAGAGAAATTATTAAATTATTAACATTGATAACATATTTGCTTTTTATCGCAGGGATGCATATAAACAAGGCACTCTACTCTTTCAGCTACATGTGCGTAACAACCGGTGTTGCGGGGATTTTACTTGCGGCAATATATTTAATGGTTGGCGTTTTTAATCTTAATTCACTTGTAATACTCTATTTGATGATCAAGTCAGTAACACGGTCTAGTTATAATTTGTCGCAGGTAGATGTGTACGGATATAAGCGGTTAACTATGGTGCTAGAATGGATGGGAATGCACGTGTTGCTTATATATATATTAAATGCACGCGTTTGCTTATTCGATTTGACTTCTACAACAAAACGTTTTTAATCATTGAACTTCTCCAGTGTTGTAAACAAGGTGAGGCTGATGAATGCGGGCTCTTTGTTATGCGACATATGCTTAAGATCATCAAATTAGATATTGTTGACTCATTCAAAAAGGTAATTTTAATAAATCAAAATTATTATCATTTATCATTTTGTTGTAGAAGTCAATTCGTATCCCAGTCAATTTGCATTAATTTAAAACTTGTCAATTGGTATCTTGTGATGAGTTGTGCGTAGTGCCTGAATTATGTGTATTACGTGCAGGTATTCAAAATTGAGGGACCTTATTCTGATGATGACATTGATGTAGTTCGTCGACGTTGGGCCGAGTGTTTTCTATAGGTCATTACTTGAGGGTGCGCACTTCATTTTATTTTGATTTGAAGACCTTTTTTTGTATGTGACTTGTATTGATTGTTGTTTTGAACACTTGATGAATATTGTGGTTTTTTCTTATTGTTCTGTGGTGCTTTGAATGGATTGAGATGTTTTATTTGGTGAAGTATATTTTCAATTGAGATTTGGTATTTTTAATATTATATATTTGATGTTTTACATTTGGGAAAAGACGAATACTAAAAATGATGTTCTAGAAGGCAAAACTTTCCAGAACGTATAATCAAAAAAATTGTTCTAGTTATTTAACAAAAACCGTTCTTGGAAAGTACTTTCCAGATAGGTTTTTCATATATTGTTCTGGTAAGTTATAAGCTAGTTTAGTCTTCAAGACCATTTAGTAAACACGATGAATTGGATATCCTGCAACGTATTCACTTCTTTAAATCTCATGGTTGATGAGTTCCATTCTTGTCAGGTATTATGTAGTATTTCACTGAGAAAACATGTCATGAGAACTTTAGTGGATCTGGTACATTCAGCGTTATCTCCGAGGATCCTCAAATCATTTATGTTGTTCCAGCACATCATACATATTTTCAATTGTGTGCACGAACTTATATGAAAGAATCTGACAATAAACCTAAAGTACCTGCCTTGTATTATGTTGTTGGGATAGCTTGAAATCCATTTTCTGTCTACTCGTATTTACCGCAAGCATATACTTTCAAATTTGGGCAGCAAATTGTGTATTTGGCATTTTAGAACTTTTTTTGTACCTTGCTATTTCGTCAGCCTAACATAGAATATTGCTTATCAATATTTTTTCACTTTGGATTAATAATTGTATGAAGGCTGGTAAGTTATTTTGTGTATGGGATAATGTTCATGCTCCATGAGTTTTTTTTTTTTGGGTATTATTTTGCTGTACTAGAATCATTACTTTACCTCCTATTTTTTGGCTTAAGTTCAGTGGCATTTTTTTATTCGTGAACATGAAATTATCATCACATTTATATTCTATTTAAGCAGACATGCAAATGCCATGGAATTCCGTTGAATCATTCCAATATGAATCCCATGAGATTATCGTCTTGTCCCGTAACCAACCTCGAACTTGGAGAATTTGATATCATTGAGAACTCTGTCAGGGTTGGAGAACAAACAATCCTCTACATGCCCTCTTTCCAGGGCATTTCAAACCCAAACCAAGTTTCATCATTTATTGACTTCAATGTCATTCAGAGGACCAACTTAGGATCACTAAGCGAAGCTACATCTTCGAGAGAAGTCGCATCTTTGCTTTAAATTCATATTCTCAGCAAGTTTTAAATATTAGATCCACGATTCATCTACTTTGTAATTTTTAAGTGTTTATGATAATGCTTCTCATGGAATGCGTCTGATTTCTTTTGCCTTGTGGCTACTGTGATCTGTATTATTATTACAGCCTTGAATTTCATGTCTTAGTTTATTTGCCTTGTCCTGTTGCATTTTCCGAAAACTAGAATTAGTATGAGCTCTAAGGGTCACTGGATTAAGTGTAAGTTTAGACATATATAATTTCCATTTTTGCTTGATTGTACTATTTGGTGAAATTTGTCTGCCTGCGATGATGTTAAAAGGCTTCTATTCATATGAACCTCTGAAATAGCTGAAGATTGATGCTGTGATTCTACTGAAATGGAATTCTTGATTCAGTTTTTTTTTAAGTCTTATTTTGCGTTTTGACCCACAGGTACTTTATATGGAAGAGGCTAATTCGAAAAATGACTTTTATGATGTACGTAGATGTTGGGCCGAGTATTTTATGGAGGTAATTTCTTGACGTTTTCTATAAGTCATTTGATACTGCACTTTCTATTATTAGAATGCTAGAAATATAGGTGCTAAAATCTTTTGATGTTGAATTGTGATGGTTGAAAACTTGTGGTTCATCTAGTGATTGGTGTAATTTTGACAACTTGTACTGTACTTTTGATGGTTGATGACTTGTGTTACATCTGGTGATTGGTGAATGAATTAATGATTTTGTCGGTTAATTTTGCTTTATTGTTTATATATCGATTGTGAAGCTATAATAATTTAGGTCAAACTAGGTATAAATGTATCGATTGTGAAGCTATAATAATTTAGGTCAAACCAGGTATAAAAACGTCATCATAACATGTTCTGAATAACCAATTTTCTAGAAGGTATTTTCTACAAAAACGTCTGAAAACATATTCTCTAGAAGATACATTGAATACCATGCTAAAAATAACTTTCTAGACGGTAAATAAAAACATTCGTTCTAGAAAGCTTGATTCTAGAACATATATTTCTGTATCCGTTCATGAATTATATCTTTCTAGAACGAACATTACGATCTCTGTTTAAGAATGCTATCTTTCTAGAACGGATATTGAACTGCGTTCTAGATAATATATTTCCAAAGCATATATTTTACATAGCAGTTCTAGGAGAAAGACTTTCTAGAAAGTATAACTCTAATATTCGTTCTAAAATAATGAGTTTCTAGAACGTATTTTCTAAATAACTTATAAAATACTAAACTTTCTAGAACCTATATTCTAATACCAGTTCTAAATCAGAAAGTTAATTAAATGAAAAAGCATAAGAATATCAGTTCTAACTCCATTCTAGAATGATATCTTTATCGAATGATATCTTTCTAGAACCGATATGGAACTGTGTTCTAGATAATATATTTCAAGAACATATATTTACATAGCAGTTTAGATGAAAGACTTTCTAGAACGTAAAACTCTAATATCCATTTTAAAATAATGACTTTGTTAAACTTATTTTCCAAATAACTAATAAAGTATTAAACTATTCTAATACCAGTTCAAAATAATGACTTTCAAGAATGTATATATTAATACCTGTTCTTTCTAGAACGGCTTTTTACAAACTATTCTAGAACACTAGACATTCTAAAGTTTAATATTCTAGAACAGTTAATTGAATCACCAATCTAGAAAGTATGACCGGGAATGGGACAGACCCAATATACGACTTTTAGAACGGATATAAAACTTCTTAGAACAGGTAAGTAACCTGCCACCTGTACAAAAATAACATTGTAGACCAGACATCATAGAACAGTTGTTATTATGTGAATTTTAAATGGGATGGAGATTATAAAATCTTGTTCATAATGAAAAGCAAACGTGATATGTCAATTAATCTGAGTTACGTTGGAGATGTTGTGTTTCAGTCAACCTGTGATAAAACTTTAGAAACTTTGAGAATGGTATGTCTACATTTTTTGAGATGAGTACTGAAGATGATTTGTCGTTGGTTCTAGGTATACAAATTAAGTAGTTTGAAAATGGGATTTACGTATCTCAAGCTAGGTATGTTAAAAACTGAGTTGAATGTTTTGGGGTAGATGGTTTTCAACTTAAAAAAATGCATATGGTAATGATTCAAAAAACGTGTAGGGATGGTGTTGATGAGAATGTTGGTCACACTGTGTGGAGGCATAATTGGTAACTTGATGTATTTATCTATGATTCAGCCCAATATTTCGTGTCCTTGTGCTTGCTATCAGGTTGATAAAACGCATCTATAGATATGTTGTTGGTACTTGTGATTTTTTAATAATTTGGTATTTTGAGAATACTAATAGTAGACTTGTGGGTATACAAATTCTATCTTGGCAGGTGTTTTGAATGATACAAGGAATACTAAAAGGGATCATAATGTAGGAAATAATTTAGTTTTGTGGTATTTCAAGTAATTAAATTGTTTGTCTTTATAAGCTCCTAGTAGTACTTGTCCAAAGTTACACAGGGTGTTTGTTCTTTGTGACAATTCAAGTGCGATTGATATTTCGAAAAATCCATTCCATCATTCTCACACGAAACACACATATATTAGACAATCCGGAATTTAGTCAAGGCAACACTTGATTTTGCTCTTATGTACTTGATATACATGGGACATTTGCGAAGTTGAAAGAAAACATACGCAACATTCGGTGGCCTCTGCTAAAGGAATACTGAGTACATGATTGCTTGTAGATTGCTGCAAGACTTAACCGCAAATTCAAGTTATGTTACAAACTAGAAATTGTTGTTCAATAAAATCAAAAAGATCTTAGAATAAATAAAAATGTGTGTAGTCATCCAAATTTTGTTTATATGCCAAATCAAAAACAAAGGAAAATATGAAATAGAAAATCATTAGTCGATCCAAAACACTTGATCACGGTTGACGAATGGTGGCAGTCCTTCAATCATTTAATCTCGCATATCCCATATATATAGTAACCTGCATTTATTTTACGAACACTTGTAGATTAAATCTTGTTATATATATCATCTTTGGTGAGTCAATGCTAGCATGTTTTTCATTAAATGATATAAAAACGTAATCTATTTATTTATACTTACTAGTAAAATACACGTGCCTTGCACGTGCTGAATTAATTACTTACTCTATTATTTGTATAATAATTTATAGTATAAAGTAAAAAAGTTAAGAAACATAAATGGATAGTTTCAAGGTATATCAAACGGAAAAAAAATGCAGACTCGATTCAATACAATTCATATGTTAATAATAAAATAATCTTTTGAAAATAAATAACATGACTTATTTTATAATTTTAAATAAAATTCCACTAACACTTTTCTTGTTTGATCTGATAATAGGATAAATATTTCTGTTAGTTGGTTTCATTGATTTATTAGCACAATTTTTTATAAGACATTTCATAGTCTCTTTACTATATCGCTTAAGATCACATTGATATCATTTTCATTGGTCTTTTTGTTATTTGGTTTCAATATCTTCTTTGTATTCTTCTTTTTCTAAGACCGTTGAAATCATAATGATATCATCTTTCTCGTTCTTCTTTATGAGTCCTTTTCTTTTAACTACGTCAAGTTATGAACATACTGAATACTTCGTATCAACACTATTTGATTGTAATTAGTGTTTCTTTTTCTTTTTTTATCTCATCTTTTCAATCAGGTTGTGGCATTTCAATTGCATCATCAACCTCGGTCAAATATCCCTGGGATGGATCCTTCTTTATTCTAAAGCAATTATAAACTGAAATCCGGCCAATGCTTGTATGCTTAATAGTCTCGCCGAATTTGGACTCATGTTCTCTCTAAACACAGTTACATGATGAGTGTATAATTGATAATGCTGATAAATTTAGTTCAATTTTTATATAATTTATTTACTAAATGAATTATATTGTGAGAATTCAAATCTCTTCAAGTTAATAAGCTAAGCGAGTCGAATTAGGAAAATTTGTAGTTACTAATTCCTTAAAATATAATGAATAAGCTTTATTCACTATTATATTCTCATAGTTCATTTGACACACCAATATCACTAACCTTTATTACTTCATATGCTTTTTAAGTAAACTATTATAATTCACAACAAATAATTATCAAGTAATAAACTATTATAAGGTGAAACGGGAAATATTAGTACTATGCACTTTAATCATGTAATTTCCTAAAAAAATTATTTTAAATAATTTTTTAATGAGTAGATAATTAGAATGTTAAAGAATATAATATATTATTATTATTATTATTATTATTATTATTATTATTATTATTATTATTATTATTTTATGTTATATATATATTACTGGAAAATTTAGCAAAAGTAATATATGAACAGGGTTAGAATAATAAACAATATATTGTTTAGAAAAGGTAAATACTTATGTCAGGCAAGATTGATTGCTCATGACCCATCAGAACATATGACCAACTATTATGATGTATTGATTTTGTACTATGGTATTGATTTTTTTACTCCAAAGTATTAGTTTTTCGTAAATATCTAACCCGCGCTATAATGCATTGATTTTTGTACTATAATAGATTGGTATAATTTTACTATGATGTATTAATTTTTTATTATGTTTTATTGGTATGAGATGGTTTGAAAGATGATCATCAGTCCGGCCTAACAAAGTGAGAGAATTATCACCTTAACTATTGCAAGGTATTCATTTACAGAAGAACCATATCTCTTAAGAGTTCTATGTGCATTGTCATTCTCTTGCACAATATTGAAAGTAACATATATCTAAAGTTAAATAAATATATATTTTATCTTATTGATGTATGTATAAATCAATTATACTTTTAGAGTTTGAATTATTACCTTGGTATTGTTTCTACCTCTTCTTGATTGTACTCGTAGTTGCACCGTTGTTCTTGTAAATGATGAACCACAATTCTTTCATGAATAATGCTATAAGGATGATTTATTCAAAATATCCTCAACAATTCCTTTAATATTAATATTCACATGATAGGTAGTAAATTGTTAATAATTAGAAAAGATAGCAATATAAATAGTATTATATATTTATTTTTGATGAAAAGCACCATAGAGGGCTACTCTTGGTCGTGTCTAACTTGTTCTAAGGTGACTTCTTTTATTAGGTCTTTCATCTTTATTTCATTCATAACTTGAGTAGTTTGATAGAATCGTCATTTTCATGTAATCTACTTAATGAAAAAGATCCTGGTCTCTGATGTGATTCAAAAGTAATCTATCATAATATATTCTCCGTTATTAGAGTTCGCCAAATTTATATGCCAAATCGAATATCATTTCTTTCCTTTTTTCTCATATTTACCTTGTTTTTCTCATACATAACACTATGAGAATTCTCAATAGAAATATATTTTTACACATCTTCGCTTCTAGAGCACGTCAAAAATCTATTTCAGCATTGTATTGGAAATATCGACACAAACCAAAGCCTTTTCTAAATCAAGATACATATAATAAGTCACATATTGTTGAGTTGGTAGGTGAAGCGAAAAGTTAATAATTGTTGAACATATACCATTCTTGTCAATTTCAAAAATACTTTATGGTTGAGAGAGAGAATACCCTTCGAGCATCTTGATATTATTTAGTTTCACAATCAAATTTCGTTATTATTATATGTGATATGAATTGTAGCAATGTCATGTCCATTATAGTGATAATTATATAGACACTTTACAGCTCTCACTACATAACATAATCTCAACATTTATATGTCTATTGTATCTTCATGAGATATAAAAATTGTAAGGTACCACCCTTGGATTTCTTAGTTGTGTGTTGTGCATTTGGATTTTCAATTATTTTTGTTGTATTTGGATATAAAGATTGTAAGGTACCACCCTTTCTCAAACATGCAAATCTATCAAAACAATCTGGAGTAAAAGATTTATACCCAAACTTTAGAATTACCAACATTTGAGCATATGACAACCCACTTTCAGAAATTCAATTGCATTAACATGTGCAGGTATATTTTCAAATATATTCTTCTTAAATAATTTATCTTTTTGATCTTGTAATTTTGCTCAAAATACTCATGAGGTTAAAGTTGATCGATCTTGCCCTTGTTTTCTATTGTATAATTTCTCTAGTATATTTTTAGATTGCAAATCATTATAATAAATAAATCTAATTTTTTTTTTATCTTTGTAACAAAGTTAATGTACCAATATATCTATTGTCCTACAGGGGATGTTTTTCGGGCCCCTAATAAATAATCTTGAGAGCAATATTCTCCTGTCAACTTCATTTCCTCTAGTTTCACCTTACATGATACTATCCATATAATTCTTTGGTACAATTCAAATCTCATGGTCGATTGATTTAGAAATAGTAATCCAATCTTGTACTTTTTAATTTTCTATGAAGAGTACAATTACATGATATTATCCATATACACGTCAACAACATCCTGTAGCAATAACCTTTCCATATGAAGAGTTTTAGATTTTCTATGACTTCTACCTTTTAATCTGTAATAATTATATTCTCTGCATGAGATATATTATTATTTTATTACTATCAATAGAAATAAACAATAATTAGAAATATTAAGATGTATGAAAAAACAAACATTAAAAAAAAATACTATATGTTACTCAGTCTCAAGAATCCTAATCGATGTCATTGTCAACAAATTCAAGTTGTGTCAAATCTCAAATTGCATTTATCACTTGTTTGTTCACTTATTTTAGAAAATATATTAATATCTATCTATACTATTCTAAAAGGATGAATGTTTTTGTAAAATTTTGAGTCGCCAAAAATAGGCCTATATCTATATATTTTTAATGGTAAGATCGTAATTATTTATATTCTAATAAAAGTAATTTATAAATACTAATAAAAAGAATTTAAGTAGTTATCTAATGAAAATTAAAATTCTTTGTTATTTTACAAAAATATTCATCTTTTTAGAATAGTAGATATAGATATAGATATAGATAGATAGATAGATATAGATATAGATATAGATAGATAGATTAAACGAAGGATAAAATGAGTCCATGAAATAAAGAACCAAGCATTATAAAAATGAAAATCTGAATAAAGATGAAACATGTGATTTTTCGAAACACTAAATTGCCAGTAACGCTGCAACATATTTCTACTTTAGTGCTACTTTTTCACTAAAATAGTGCAACTTCTGCTATACTCAACATCCATCCATGGCCATTCTACTACAAATAACCTTATGATATATTGCTTTTTACTTCAATAATAAGACCACTTTACTTAAAAAATAGTTATTTATTTTTCATTAACATCCTATGTGTACATATTCCTTAAAGGTTTATTATAAGACTATATATATTGAATATAGCGAAGATACATTGCCGTTAAAATTCTTTCGCAATACTGCACATCACACTAACATAGCACTTCCTTTGGCGCAATTGTCATATGAGCCTTTTGCACTAATTAAATTTGCATTAGTAGCGCATCGTTTGGCATGTCATTGGAGATGGCCTGATCAAGAAAAAATTAGAAACCCCCAACCCACCATCCACTTCAAATAATACCATCAAGTTCTAAACATGTTCTATCACTACAACATAATTGGTATTATGTAACACCTAAAAAGTATTACCTATTGAGTCGAAAATATTACCATAGATCATAGGTAACACTTTTATAAGCGATGGATTTGCTCGCATTACCTATTGTCTTAGGTAGCACTTTACATGCTGTTAGTGACACTTATCATAAGTGTTGCATTGAATCATCTATTGTAACACACAGGAGTAACACATGTAAACTGTTACATTTGATCTCTTTTGTAACACTTTTCTTGTTCAAATATAACACTTTATTTGTAGCACTTTGATTGAATTGTAACATTTTATTCATTAATTGTATCACTTGAACTCCTTCAAGTGTATCACTTTTTAATAATTATGTAACACTTAAAATTATCATGGACATCACTTTTCGACTGGTTGTAACATTTATGTAGCAATTCTCATTTCCAAACATAACACTTTTTGGCAGCACATGTAAATGTAAAGTAGCATTCTATATAGTAAATGTATCACTTTAAACTATTCATTGTAGCACCTTTTAAGTAACTAGTAAAGTGCACGTGCGTTGCACGTGATCCGCTTGATTTAGGTAAATAGTTCACATAAACATTCAAACTATTCACACTAATAGAGTGGAGATGATAGGTTAATTATAAGCTGTTCATTACATCAAAACAGTAAAACGTGGCTGACATCAAAAAAAGAGAAAGAAAAATTGAAGAAAGCATGTATAATAAATTTATAATAAATAAATAAAATTACATTCATAATAAAACATCTTTCTTCTCCACACTCAATTTATTAAAATCTATACAAGAAAACATATGTATATCTTGGACCTCCTAGTAAAAACCCCACATTCTACCCACTCAAACAAAGTAACCATTGGTCACTTGGCCCTTCTGCCCACATATCACATCGCTTCCTCACCTACTACTTGAAGCTTGACACTGAATAATAAGAAAATAAACAGAACATATAAGAAACACGTAAATCATATGTGAAACAAAGTTATGAATAAAGCACAAACCAATATTAAATTCTAAGTAATGTGTTATATTTGAAACAGATTCTTGTAATAAAATATGTTCAAAACACTTTTACATACACTGGAGTCCAAACTAAGATCTTGATCTAATTTTTTTATTTTTTTTTTTTTGCTGAATTTCCCTTCTATTGTAGCAACCATTGTGGGCCAACTTGATGTAAATCAAACTTTTACATCCAAAAATTTTTTGTCGCAACACGTCCCATGATTTCCTTCAAATAACAATCATTGGCCAAAATTTAGAACACTACCCAGTTGTGTTATAAAAAAATATTATAACACTAAAATGCAAACTATAATGAAGTTTTTCTGACTGTTGTCGCAATACTTTAATAAATGTTGATACCATATTTTAATCCTGTTTGAGAGTGCCCTTGCGTACTGAAATGCTTCTACTCCAACCGTACCAACCAAGAAGCATAATCATCTTGAATTATTTGATTAGGAAAAGGAAAAGAAAATAAGTTCCATCATTCTTGATATAGTAATTACTAATCAACCATTCAACATAATAATAGACATATTCTTGCACAAAAAAGAAGCCATGAAACTGGGTATCGTCAACCTATCCCATCAAATGATGTGGAACGAAGACGAATTACATGAAGAGGATTCTTTAGTGAGTTGTTAAAATCATTTAATAACCTATTAAGATTTTTCACATCCTTCTAAGTAAATTAAATAAATTACGTGTCAAAAGTATATTAAAGTTGTATAAGTCCATTCAACCCTTAATACAGGAAAAGAAAAGGCATTATATATACAAAAAGAATGTTAACACCTGAAACTTAATCGTTTCCATAGAGAAAATTTAAATATTAAGCATTATATATACTAAGAAACCAAAAATTTAGTTTATCTTCGAAGATACTAAGCATTATATGCTTAATATATATAAGAAATATATATTTCTGGATAGCCCCCATTAACCACATGCGTGGAGTCACAAATACGATGCTTCAAAAATTAAAGGATTGTGAGTTTTATATAGTTGCAGTAATCAGAAGAAAGCTCATTTTCCGAACATCAAAACCTTTTGATGACTAAAGATAAACAACATATACATACATGAACTAAAGAACATAAATATTTAATTGAGACACTACAAAAAAACTGAAATTTTCCGAGGGGAAAACCGAGGGTATCATTTCCCTCGGCGAAAACCGAGGGCAAAACCGAGGGAAACTGAGACCCTCGGTTTTTCCGAAGGAAAATAAGACCCCTCAGTTTTTCCCTCGGAAATTAGCCGCCAAAACTTACCGCCATAATTACCGAACGTAATACCGAGGAATTTTCGAGCGGAGTTATTTCTGAGGGCATCAGACCCTCGGAAACACGGAGGGTCAACGGTTACCCTCGGTTTCTTGATAACCAAAAATAAAATAAAATTAAAAAAATTCACAAAAAATCGAGGGTCGCTTGTACCCTCGGAAAAAACTGAGGGTAATTGCCTCCCCTCGGGTTTTTAACAATAAAAAAATTATAAAGTCGCCCAAAAAAACGAGGGTCATAAAGACCCTCGGAAAAAACCGAGGGTCAGGGCTCCCCTCGGTTTTTTTATAATTAAAAAAATAAAAAAAATAAAATAATTTGCTGATTTCCGAGGGTCTTTTGATACCCTCGGAATATTCCGAGGGTTATTAGACCCTCGGTTTTTTTGAAAAATAAAAAAAAAATAGAAAAAAAAAGGAAAAAATAAAAAAATCATAAAATTGAACAAATCCTATCATCACGGGCACGTGCAATTCGACTAAACAGGTGCGTATCCACACGTTCCGTGCAATTCGACTAAACAACCAAGATACGATCGATCGATCAAATCGTTCGGTTGGAAACGCGAAGCGACGAGGCATCGTGAATTCTAAGAGGGATCGGGGGTGCGTCTCGTGATCTCGGAACATCGAGAGTCGGTCGTGCCTCGTTTCGTGCTCGTTTAGTATTTTTTTCGATCTTTTAAATAAAAATCGAAAAAACCCCTAGAAAAATAAAAAATTAGTAAAAAATAGGAAAAAAAGCCCAAAATTCATGATCATTTAGGGGATGGGTGCGTATCGGCGTCTTGGATCCACGGGGATCGGTTTTCGGTCGTTCCGTGCGTGTTTCGTATTTTTTTCCGATTTTTTACTAAATAAAAAATTGAAAAAATACCCTAGAAGAAAATAAAAAAAATAGTAGAAAATAGGAGGAAAACCTAAAAAATCACGAACGGGGCGGGGAGGGGTGCGTCTCGGCMTCGTGGATCCACGGGGGTTGGTTTACGGTCGTTTCGCGCTCGTTTTATATTTTTTACGATTTTTTTTTATTTTTTACAAAATCGAGGGTCCCATAAACCCTCGGAAATTTCCGAGGGTTTTGGTCTCCCCTCGGAAATTTCCGAGAATTTAGGGAACCCTCGGTTCTGTAAAAAAAAATTTAAAAAAATGTGAAAAAAAATATGAAAAATAGAAAAATCATAAAATTGAACAAATCCTATCATCACAGGCACGTGGGGAGGTTATGGCCCCATTTCGGTCGAAAAATATGAACGAACAGGTGCGTATCCACACGTTCCATGCAATTCGACTAAACAATCAAGATACGATCGATCGATCAAGTCGTTCGGRTGGAAACGCGAAGCGACGAGGCGTCGTGAATTCTAAGAGGGAGCGGGGGGTGCGTCTCGTGATCTCAGAACATCGAGGGTCGGTCGTGCCTCGTTTCGTGCTCGTTTCCTATTTTTTTTTTGAATTTTTAAATAAAAATCAAAAAAACCCTTATAATATTAGAAAATTAGCAAAAAATAGAAGAAAACTCCAAAGATTGACCAACGTTGAACCCTAATTATGTAATTATCCCTAAATTGAACCCTAATTGGGTAATTATTTTTAAATTGAACCCTAATTGGGTAATTAAAACTAAATTGAACCCTAATTTTGCAATTAATCCTAAATTGAACCCTAATTTCAAGCCTAATTCATAAACCCTAATTTCAAGCCTTAATTCATCGAAACCCTAATTTCAATCCCTAATTCATAAACCCTAATTTCAATGCCTAATTCATAAAACCCTAATTTCAATCCCTAATTCATAAACCTTAATTTCAAACCTAATTTGGCGAAAAAAACAAAACAGAATTAAAAAAAAAAAAATGTAAACTTACCTTCCGAATCTGGCGGAGAAACGGGCGGCGAAGGTGGGCGGCGGTTGGCGAAGCTGGCGGAGACTCCCGGCGAAGGTGGGCGGCGGGCTGCGGCGGCTGGCGGAGACTCCCGGCGAAGAGAGCGGCGGGCTACGGCGGCTGCGGCGGACGGACAGGATGGCGGCGGGCTTCTCTTTCTCTTCTCTCTTTCTTTCTCTTTTTTTCTTTCTGTTTTGTGTGAGCAGCGGGTCTGTGCCCGCTGCTGTTTTAATCTGAAAAACCGAGGGCCAGGACCCTCGGAAAGACCCTCGGTTTATTTAATGAATTTTTTTTTATTATTTAAAAAAACCGAGGGTCAACGTGACCCTCGGAAAAAACCGAGGGTACAGAGGACCCTCGGAAATTTCCGAGGGGAATAACGACCCTCGGTTTTTTAAAAAAATAAAAAAAAATAGAAAACGAGCACGAAACGACCGGAAACCGATCCCCGTGGATCCACGACGCCGAGACGCATCCCTACCCGCCA
>BMAC01000641.1:729252-739773 GCA_014905375.1 Phtheirospermum japonicum | reverse complement strand
ATTCTCAGCTCACTTTAGCTCGCTCTTCACAGTATTAGCTCGCAATGAAGCTCGCAGTTTTTCTTTCAAAGGTATATCATCCGAACCATATAATTTGGTGATCTATTGCGCTACACAGCAATGAAAATATCAACAGTTTCCCCCATAAGATAATTTATTATGCAGATTCATATTGGACCTAGGTGCATTCATGTCGGTAGTAGCAGGAAATCCTAAATGAATTCTATCTACACTTAATAGGCTACGAAAATCTATGCATTATTCTCTATACTTCATGCATAGTTTCTATTTATTCTTTTAAGAAATAATTAATTACGGATATAATTTGTGAATTTTTAAAAGATTAAACCCAGACCTTTTAATTTTCTCTGTTGAGAAAATTGTATTTAATAATTACATACTGTTGCATTAATTTTACATTATCACGAAAATCCAGTACCATGAAAATGAAAGGCCAAAATGCAGAATTAGTCCACTAACTTAGGGCAGTTGGGGATTTGAGTCCACCGAATACACGAGTGGCGATATTAGTCCACTAATTTAAAAGAAATCGCACATTTAGTCCATTTCTAACCTGAAATTTGAATTTTGGCCGGAAATTGAATTTTGACCCGATTTTTTGGGATTTTGACCGGCCAACATGGGACGGGTGGCGATTTTAGTCCACTAATTTAAAAGAAATCGCACATTTAGTCCATTTCTAACCTAAAATTCGAATTTTGCCCGTAAATTGAATTTCGACCCAATTATTGAGGATTTTGACCTGCCAACATGCCCACATATATGTTGACTTAATTTTCATTTTAATTATAAAAAATTAATAATACCACGTGGGTATTTATTAAAACAAATATAATAAAATAAAGTAAAAATTTAGTCGAGATTTTCCGGTTTGAGCACTCACGAGCGGATTCTTTTTTTTTTTTTTTTTACTTTATTTTATTATTTTTATTTTAATAAATACCCACGTGACATTATTAATTTTTATAATTAAAATAAAAATTAAGTCAGCACATATGTGACATGTTGGCTGGTCAAAATCCCCAAAAATCGGGTCAAAATCCAATTTTTCGGGCAAAATTCGAATTTCAGGTCAGAAATGGACTAAATGTGCGATTTCTTTTAAATTAGTGGGACTAAAATCGCCACCCGTCTATTCGGTGGCCGGTCAAAATCCCCAAAAATTGGGTCAAAATCCAATTTCCGGCCAAAATTCAAAATTTCAGGTCAGAAATGGACTAAATGTGCGATTTCTTTTTAAATTAGTGGACTAAAATCGCCACCCGTGTATTCGGTGGACTAAAATCCCCCAACTGCCCAAAATTAGTGGGACTAATTCTACATTTTGGCCAAAAATGAAATAAGAATTTGTTCTAACATATCACAAAAAAAATTGATCAGGAGCTTGATGATATAAAATTGAAAGAAAATATAATCAAAAGGAAATAAAATAAGATAATTCTCAGGATAAATCCTAAAGAATCCGCTCGTGAGTGCTCAAACCGGAAAATCTCGACTAAATTTTTACTTTATTTTATTATATTTGTTTTAATAAATACCCACGTGGTATTATTAATTTTTATAATTAAAATGAAAATTAAGTCAACATATATGTGGGCATGTTGGCAGGTCAAAATCCTCAATAATTGGGTCGAAATTCAATTTACGGGCAAAATTCGAATTTTAGGTTAGAAATGGACTAAATGTGCGATTTCTTTTAAATTAGTGGACTAAAATCGCCACCCGTCCCATGTTGGCCGGTCAAAATCCCAAAAAATCGGGTCAAAATTCAATTTCCGGCCAAAATTCAAATTTCAGGTTAAAAAAAAAAAGCTAATTAAACACACTATTTTTTAGGCGTATCAATTGTTTTACTTTATCTAAATAGTCCAGTCAAAAACCACATATTCCTAAAAACACGGCATGCAAAACGTCTTCAAAATGTGAATAATTTGTTATTCTCTACATGACCTAAAACGGTGGTTTTCTCATTAACCCAGGTACAAAGCCACTTATAGGAAAAACCACTTGGGTCTAGCTTGGAAAAGAGGTAAGAACTCGCAAAGTTATAATTCCCTTTCCTGGTCTTTCATAACAATTTTTATGTTTCAAAGAAAAGTATGTTTCAGTCAGAAAGCCACTTGTTCCCAGTTAATTAATGTCAAAAATCAGATTTATCGAACAATTACCATAATGTACGAACAAGATATCAGACAGTCTATTCGAACTCTTGGACGGTAGTCCAGCAAATGAAAAAAAATCAATGACGGAACATTGACTTATGACATCATAGAAGATTCCCAATGTCTTGCATCAAAGAATGGATCTTTCTGAAGAACACTTCTCATATGAAATACTAATTATCGCAAACTCTTTCCATTAACCTCATTATGCATATACATTAGAAAACAAAAGCATAATATTCTGGATTATCTTCATTCATATCATCACCATATTAATTTTAAAAAAATAATAAATTATAGAAGACAAGTGAAAATTATTAAAATAAGAATAGAAAAGAAAAACCCAAGTGAAAATCTAGCCTTCTAATTGTTGGACATGATGATTAGACTCTTTAAATTGCACAATTAAGATAAAGATAGAAAACCACGTACAACGCCAATTACAGTGTCAAAAGCAATGGCACAGTCTCTCGTGTGCCTTGCAACCAAGAAAGACAAGGAATTCATTACCAGAGACCATTTGGCAATCCTGAATCATAAAGAAACCCATATTCCTGAACATCATAACCTTCCTGTGATCATAAAGAAACTGAAACGGTCATACACAAATGAAGGAACATAAAACCTTAAAGAGAGTACTTTCTATGAGAAATGGCTTCTTTCAGTCGGAAGAGAATGAATATATTTTCTATTAACACCAGAGAAATATAAGGAAAAGATATAGCGAAATTCATTCCGATCAACTCAAGAGACGTGGTCATGTGAAGAGCCTGACCGATTTTTTTTCCTGGGCAGGGTATTAGAATTATAATTACTATTTAGCCTCTTCAATCCGTCCTTTCTAGGGATATTTAAAGGGGTGTTTTTGTCTATCCAAAATTTGACAGAAACATTCGCCCTTTTAGGTTAGTAGTAGATTATGTAGCACTTTTAGACTCTCTCTTGTATCATTTTAACAATAATTATAACATTTTATTTTATTAAGAATATTATATTCACACACAATCACACACACACATACACACATAAACATATATATATATATATATATAGAGAGAGAGAGAGAGAGATTCAAAATAACACAAAGATATATGAAAACAAATTTATTTATAAAATCTTGAATTATGCCAGCGCAACATAGTAGGAAAAAAATGTATCATTCAATAAATCAACTAACATAAAATATAAGATCTTATGAACATTATTTATTGAATTAATTAAAAGACTAGCTATCTTCACAATCTTCATCTTCCCTCTCAATACTCTGCACGTTTCTTTCAACATCATACTCATCATCTCCTTCTCCGTCATCCTGTACATAATTTATTCGCATCATCGTTAGTAAAAAAATATTTATATAATAAATAAACAAAGAAAGTAAACATCCACAAATATGGTACTGTGGATTTTGACTACATCTAAAATAAAGATAGCAAAACTAATATAAATGGGCAACGCCACTTTCGAAACTAAGTATGAATGTGAGAGCAAGAAGACGGTATCATCCACCTTTTCACCAATTCTCACATTACTACTGCAGGCGTTGGATTAACACTTTGCCATTGTATACTTAACAAAAATAATAGATTTGGGGTCTTAGAGTATGTCGTAGTCCTACACGCATATGTTTGCACATATTTCAAGACAAAAACTATCCCAAAACAAGGCACAAAATTTAATTTAATTGCAGATATATAATACCCAATCAAACTCCACAACTTGAAGATATAATCATCTCACTGGACATACTTACGTTGTGCTGCGATATGGCTTGGGAAGATATTCCTCCATTTTTCTCTGGATACACTTTTTGGCCAGGTGGTTGTAAAATATTCTCTTTTGGTTTCATTTGCAATAAACCCATGCTCTGCTATTCCATATCTTCCCTTTGTTGCGAGAGTCTTTTCAGGGAGCGAGTCTTCAATAAACCTACCCTTGAAGCAGTACCTTTTCCAAGATTTCCTCTTCCACTAACCATTACCTGAAACATATTTACAGTGATTAAAACTCTGAACTTTATTCAAATCAACTAATAAATAAATAAATTATCACATGTATAATCTTCTTTGAGCCAACCCTCAAACTTGTACTTGTTTGCACGCTCTCAGTTTCATCCTCTTCAGTTGACTGCTCGACTGCTCGTCTTCACTGGGTATGTACTCATTATTATTAGAAATTGTTTTATTGATCTTTTGTTTTTTACCCTTCACTGAGCCCATTGCTGCATAAGTCAGATTTGTAAGATTCAACTCATTTATCTTTCTATTATTTTCTTCTATCCTCCTCAATCTCTGTTCTTCATACCCCATTCATACCCCACCATACTGTCAATATTGTTCATATACTTACGGGAATCCTATGCAACTGAAAAAATTGATCTTATGTATTAATAAAAATAATAAACAATTTTATTAACCAAAACATATATAAATATAAAATAGTGAAGCATTATATTTCAAAGAGAAACTTAAAACTTTACATCAAAGAATTAAAGAGAAAACTATCCATAGTTAAATAATAATATTAATAATAATAACAATAATAATAATAATAATAATAATAATAAGTTTTCTTAAAAAAAGAATAGTTGAACAAAAAGGAACTAAACCAACAACCTAAGGTTAAGAGAATTAATGAGCTCCCATCAATATGCCAAGTGACTTCTTGTTAACCGTTCAACTTTTTTTCTTATATATAACTCAAAAATTTACCTCGACCGACCCTGATCTTGGCCGAATCAAAAAGAAGTGAATTGAATCAGAACCTTGTTTTATAATATTTCATTTTTATGAAGCTCTGACCTCATTGATGACAAAATTAATCAATCACAAGGGTATGTGTATAGTTATATAAACACAGCTCCAAAGGTCAGATTTTTTTCAAACATCATTCAAGCTCCTATTTTTTTTAAATCTCCGTTTCCTACATTACCTAATATTTTGGTCCAAACAATATGGTGGGAAGAATAGCTAATGCCTGGGCTGCTAAGGACTCATCTTGTCATCTTTCTCCTTTTACTCATTTCATCTTAGGTTTCTCTCATCACCCTCACCCCATTAAGGAAAATATGATTAATCTGTAAAAAAAAAGTGTTAATTACAAAAATTGTCCCTAATATTTAACCTGATTACAAAATAGTCACATTATGTTTAAAAARTACAAATTTATCACTAAGGTTTATATTAACTTGCAAATACATTTTCTCAATGATCCACGTTTGTAAGACAAAACTAAATAACAGGAGGCATTTGTAATTTTGAAAGGGATGTTTATTTTCTTAATTAGAATAAACTTCAAGGGTAGTTTTTTTTACTTTTCCTAGACTGAAACCATATAGAAGTGTCAAAATTGAGAATCTGCTAAAGTCATCACCCAACAAAAAAATGAAAAGAAAGAAAGAAAGATATAGTTATAACTTATATATATAAGTTTAATTGCATAACAGGGCCTAAATACACAAAAAGGTACATTAAGGGCTAAGAGGTTGTTAGTGAGCTGAAAGTTGTTAGCTCAGCAGGATTCTATACGTTTGTATAAAGCTCAAAACTTGCACTTGTGCTCAATAAGATTAAGTTCATATTTTCCTTTTGATTCTTGTTCCCAGTATATTCAACAGAATGTGATTTGGGGTTTTTGTTAATAATTAAGAATTGGATACATACTCTACTTAATTTATGTCGTGTGTTTGTCGAAATTTGCTTTTCTTGGGTTCCATAGAATTTATTAGAATTTTTTTCCTGAATTATTAATGATTAAGATTAACTCCTTCTGAAATTATGGCATGCTTGATTGATTTCTGTGAAAGAATAATAATAATTGCATATTGATGTTCTTATATTTTCCCTTAACCAGATTATAATTAAATGAATTTTAAAATTTTTTAAAATATATGTGATTTATATGATTTTAATGTCAACCAATTATGTCCAATTAGCAGGTTTTGCTCTTACATTCATGTCCTTCATTTGCTGGTTCCCTTATTTTAGATAGTTTAAAAAGCAGATAATTACAAATAAATTGAAACGAAAATGTAGAGGGGTGCCATCCAGTGAGTGATCTTCAAGTGCTAAAGTCCTTTCCTCACTTTAACACTTAGCAATAAAGATGCTATTCTCTCAGTAACAGTTCACATTTTAAATTTTCAAGAACATTCTCTCTCACCAAGATTTTTAGTAATAATAATTTAAGAGTAAAGAAAAACATAAATAATTAAAAAAATAGCATAATTTCCTGAAAGCTCTGTTATGATAGCATGAGACAGTCACTATCTATCTGTCCACTTTCTTTCATTGTTCTTATAGCATAATTTTCTTGGTACCCTTTTCATCATTTTCGAAGAAATGGTGATTTTTGGTGTTTTCTTTATTATTTTTACTTTTTATGTTCTTCTTATCATCGATGCCTCCACAGCCCAGATGCTAGGTTTGTATTATTATTATTATTATTATTATTATTATTATTATTTGTAAAAATAGTAATTTTGGTGTAGGGTTTTCGCTTTTTCTTGTTAGCTCTCTGTTTAACACATTTGAAGCACTACTGTCTTTGATGGTCCAAGTTGGTTTGGTCTTTCTATTTGCTAGTTTATTTGGATTTCTTTATTATGTGGGCAAAAGAGATGTAGTTTTGTAGATTCGTGCTTCTGTACTGATGTGTGATGGCTTTAATAACTATTGTACATCTCTAGCTGAGCGCCTAATCATTGTTAGAGGGTGTGGAGTTTATGGATGTAGTCTCGTTTATTTACACTAATTCGGCTTAGTCTTGCTGCACCAGTTTCTACAGCCCCTATTTCAGAAATAAATTGTATGGTAGAGGCCAAAAGTGAAATTGTGCATTATGTTATTGAACATATCAATTGTTATGTCGTCGATTGCAAAGATTATAAGTCACTTGTATAATTTGTAAGATTCTCTGGATGTTGGAGTTTGCTAAGTGTTTCTTGTTCCTTTTTTATTAAAAGAAAATGGAATTTATTAGGTCATTTTCGACCTAAATTTATGAGGCAAAAATATTTTCTCCTTTATCAACACCTTGCAAATAGTAACACTAGCTTGTGTACCTAATTACTTTGCTTAGAGGTTTGTTTTTGACCAGTTCAAGTAATATTGAACCGGCCGTGTATTCTTGAAATCCTTTTTTTGCAGATTAATTACACTTGTCAATAATTGCATGAATTAATAACCAGTTCACTTATTTTTTGTTTATTGTAATGTTATTGTTTATTATTTTTATTAATACATAGGATCCATTTTTTCGGTTGCATAGGATCCCCGTAAGTATATGAACAATATTGACAGCATGGTGGATGAATGGGATGAAGAACAGAAATCGAGGAGGATAGAAGAAAATAAGAGAAAGATAAATGAGTTGAATCTTACAAATCTGACTTATGCAGCAATGGGCTCAGTGAAGGGTAAGAAACAAAAGATCAATAAAACAATTTCTAATAATGATGAGTACATACCCAGTGAAGACGAGCAGTCAACTGAAGAGGATGAAACTGAGAGAGTGCAAACAAGTACAAGTTTGAGGGTTGGCTCAAAGAAGGTTATACATGTGATAATTTATTTATTTATTAGTTGATTTGAATAAAGCTCAGAGTTTTAATCACTGTAAATATGTTTCAGGTAATGGCTAGTGGAAGAGGAAATCTTGGAAAAGGTACTGCTTCAAGGGCAGGTTTATTGAAGACACGCTCCCTGAAAAGACTCTCACAACAAAGGGAAGATATGGAATAGCAGGGTATGGGTTTATTGCAAATGAAACCAAAAGAGAATATTTTACAACCACCTGGCCAAAAAGTGCATCCAGAGCAAAATGGAGGAATATCTTCCCAAGCCATATCGCAGCACAACGTAAGTATGTCCAGTGAGATGACCTTACCTATGCGAAGTCAACATTTGGTAAAGAACAATAATAATGTAAAGAAGGGGCAGAGAAAAACAGTGATCGCACCTGGGACACTTGGCCTTTTTCTTAGGATGAAGGAGATATCAAAAGAAAATGAGCGATTACCGGAACAAAGAAATGTTATTGGCCTGCCAATGGAGACCTTACAAAGGCAGTTGCGAAGCTGCTCAGGATCGCAATTACTTGAAGGTGATGGTGGGTGTATGTTTGGTTTAGTTAACAATGATGAGGGATCTCAAAGGGTAAAGGGCAACCGTAATACAAAGAAGAGGCAGGGAAAGGGAAGGACAGTGATCGCACCTGAGACACTTGGGGTTTCTCTTTGTATGAAGAATAAATCAAAAGAAAACAATCTATTAACAAAACAAATAGATGTTTTGGACCAGAGCTCACAAAGGCATCCGACAGGCTACTCAAGATTGCAATCACTTGAAGGTGATGGTGGTTGTAGGTTTGATTTACTGGACGAAGATGATGAAAATGATGGATATCAAAGCTCAGATGCTTATTGGCATTGAGGAACACAATATTGATCCAATCGTATAAAAACCAAATGATTCAGTTCTTGCACAAGACCCACCGACTGATCAACTTGGTAAGATTCAAATGCACCTTCCCGTTTTTTTTTTCTTTTTGTTGAGAAACATCTTACCTCATGTTTAATGTTATATTCATTAGTTATTTTTTAGGAGGATGGGTTAATATTATATAACTCATATACATTTATTGAGCACATAACTTTCCCCATATGCCTTTGTTTTTATTACTGCCCATGAGCTTTTATTTTTATTGGAATTTTTGTATAGTATCACGGAAAGAGAAGCAAACGAGAGGACCAACTATGTGTAAAGATGTTCATGGATGGACATTAAATGATCGCAAGCCCATACTTTTGAATGGAAATGGTCAGCCAATTGGTCCATATAATGTGACCTTGCGCCAATTTACTCGGTTTTATGGGTCAATTGCACGAGATCCTGATCTTGCGCCATTAAATCTTCTTGATTGGGCGCCATGTTCCGAACAAAGATGATATTTGGGATTATGTGAAGGTACATTTTTTAATAATTTTGTTACGTTATGTAGTTTTTTATTTTTGTTTAATGTGTGTTATATTGTGTTTCATATCATATTACTAGCGCTTCTTTTATGAAAGTACTACATGTTTTGTCCCAGTGTTGTACTCTTATTATATCTCATCTTTCAAATTAACCACAATTAGTTCATTCGTATTGTGCAGAAGAAATTTATAATTCCAGAGAAAGGCGAATACTACGTTTTGTCTTCTATTGGAGCTCTTTGGCGTACATACAAATCCAGACTGAAAAGGACGCACTACCTTCCATATGACAATGAAAAGGATTGATGGGAAAATCGACCAAAAACAGTTCCTGATGCACATTTCAAGGAATTGCTAGGATACTGGGACTTAGAAGAAGTTAAGGTATTTTTTATTGCATATTATTTTATTTGTTGGAAGCAAATACTAGTTCTCGTTCAAATATTTTTAACATTGCTCTTTTTTTGGGGGCTAAAAAACTTGATCTAGTGCAATATTGATGAAGTTTATGTTAATTTAGGTAAACTTAAAATGATTTAACTCAAATTTAATGCGAAGAGAGTTTTATTGCAGAAAAAAAGTGAGCAAAATAAGAAAAACAGTGAAGGGTGAAAAGATAGACACACCATGGGTCCCTATTTCATTTGCGAGAAAACGTTATGAGTTGGTAAAGTGTTGTATATGGTCTTTTATATTATTAATATCCTCTTTTCCTGTAACCATTATATCCAATCTACTATGTGTAACCATTATTTCAAATCTTCTATGTTTATCTTAGTAACTAACTTTGAGATATTTTATTTTAGGAAAAAGCTGAAAATAAACCACCATCTGATGCAGTCATGTACAAGGAAACTCACAAAAGGATCGAAGGGAGAAAATATAAGACATCTCATGTAAGTTGGGTTTTATTCCATCACTTTATGATATGCTTAAATGTATTGTTTATATCCAAATGATATGTAATCAGATGGAAGAGGTGCCAGATTTGGGAAAGAATAGACTATTGGGCAGGTGTACCAAGAAAGAAAAGCAGCCTTCCAAGTCCGGTGTACTTATTCCGGATGAACTTTTGCTGCCATATAAAGCCCAACTTTTGAAAGATACAGTAGGAGAAGTTATGAAATTGTTAAAAGATCAAATTCCTTCTGAAACACTTGCCTCTGTAGCTTCATCACTCAATGGACACACAATTGGAGACGTCAACAAAAACGAACTATTCCAGGTAAAAATTAATGCAATGGAATACTTTTAGTCCTTTAAAGATATTCAGTCAATATGCTGAAAATGTTATTTTGACAACTGTCTTTGTTATTTAAATTTCTCAAATATTGATTGTGTTTCCCTTATTTTATTTTTTGAACT